>BGNK01005142.1:6814-43253 GCA_003297005.1 Symbiodinium sp. clade A Y106 | reverse complement strand
CTTTTCATGTATTTTTTCAACTTTCTTCAGGTTGACTTCTGATTTTGATAACTTTGGTTTTTTCCAAGCCCCAGGATCCAACCCCCAAGGATCCAACCCTACAAACGAGCGTGTTGAGTACAGTAGTAGTACAGTACTAGTACTGTAGTAGTACAGTAGAGTACATCAATAGTACAGTACGAGGGTTTAGGAGTACCTGGAGCTGTTCGGCGGGGTTTGGGGATCACCAAAAGCTGGAAACCAAAGCCACGGTCACTCAAGATAAACCAACACCAAAAACCTTTCATTTTCAAGACTTTTGCCTCCAACCTACACTCCCCCCTCCACAATCGACCACGTCTGAGGCCTGGTACTGTACAGTAGTACAGTAGTAGGACAGTAGTAGAGCAGAAATACCGAAAATCCCCTCAGCCAAAGGAACAAAAACGCACTATTCGGGCACATTGGATTATTTAGGCCGCCACATTAGTGGATTTTGTCTCTACTACCGCTGTCGGTGCATCCTGCTCCGACTCTTGCTCCTGCTCTGGCTCTTGCTCTTGCTGCTTCTCTTGCTGCGGCTCTAGCCGCTGCTCTAATCCAATCAAAAAGGTTTTCCAAGGTAGGAATGTGTTCCGCGGGAATGGGTTTTTATTCTTAAGGGTGGTGTTTTAGAGAGTTCTTAAGGTGGTGTTTTAGAGAGGCGCTCCAGCCGAAACCTAAGCCCTAAAACCCTAAGTTTAGGGTTTAGGATTTAAGCCCTAAGCCCTAAGGTCGTCTGCTTCCCAACGAGCTGGGGTGGACGCGTACCACGTGGCCCTGCAGCATCTCTTCGGCTGCGAGGGCTCCTACCACCTGCTCGCCTTCAAACTCGATTTCGAGTCGCAGGTCACACTGTCTAATTTAGGAACCTGATTAAGAAACCTTGGGGCCTCATTCGGGCTCCTTATATGAATCCCCTTATTTTAAGGGGCTATAGGCCCAGGGTTTCTTAATCATGTTCCTACATTAGGGCTTAGAGTTTAGAGCCGCAGGCCGACATTGATGAGAGTTGAGGGTTTAGGTCTTTGGCTTGCTCGTTGTTTTCAGAGCAGCCCTTTTTGTTTTTCGATGTTGTTGTTTCGCTCTCTCTCTCTCTCCCTCCCTCTCTCTCTCCTCCCTCCCTCTCTCTCTCTCTCTCTCACACTCAGTCTCCATCGCGAAAGCATTTGGCCGTTGTTGCTGGTTGATTCCATTTGGGTTGTGGTGTAGTTGGACATGAAAATTTCACTTACATGTTTCCTTTGCATAGTAGTAGTAGTAGTAGTAGTAGTAGTAGTAGTCGTAGTAGTAGTAGTAGTAGTAGTAGTAGTAGTAGTAGTAGTAGTAGAGTAAAGCAGTAGCAGTAGTAGCAGCAGTAGCGGCAGTAGCAGCAGTAGCAGTAGTAGCAGTAGTAGCCGTAGTCGCAGTAGTCGCATCAATGGCAGTAGTCCCCGTAGTCGTAGTGGTAGGGGTGGGGGTGGGGGTAGGGGTAGGGGTAGGGGTAGGGGTAGGGGCAGGGGCAGGGGTAGGGGTAGTGGTAGTCGTAGTGGTAGTGGTAGTGGTAGTGTCCGACCGCAAGTGATTGCAGAAGCACTTTATCGCTCGGCTGACGACCATTGTTAGTTTATCTTGAAAAGCAGGCCGTTCCTGATGCCGCGCCTGCTGCCAGGGTTGATTCGACAATGATGCAGCTTCACTTGTATTCAGAATGCTTGTCAGTTTCCTTGTTGCGCACTCTCTCCATGCACTCACCATCCAAAATTCCAGAGCAGGTTTCATTATTCCTTTACATAGCAAGGGCATTGAACATCTGTCCAGCAACCCAGGGCCTTTGCCCAACGTAGATGCCTTCTTAATGCCCCTATTCAAATCATTAAGGCGGCATTGACAAGGCGCCTTAAAGATTAGAAGAAGGAGGAATGATGTTTCAGGGTTTAGGGTACCCTTAAAGTCTACTAATGTCTAAACCTCTTAACGATTAGCCTAAGGTTTGGGGGGCATGAAGCCTCAGAAGGTCGAAGTTTGTGGGGTTGAGAGTGCGGCCGATTCTCCGGCGTGGATTGGATTGGTGCCTGGAAATTTCTTGTTCATTCATTCCGGTCATAAGAAGTTTAAGATTGGCTCAGGATCTAGGTAGTTTTCTAAATCAAACATACTCTAAACCCTAAACTCTAAACCCTAAACTCTAAACCCTACCCCCTAAACCGTGATCCCATCCCCTTGAGTCCTTAGACCCTCCAGCCTGCAGCCCAGCGCTCCTGTAGCCCTCCAGCCTGCCCTGGCTGCTCCTTCTCTCTGCCGATGCTGCTGCGGTTTAGGGTTTATAGGGTTTAGGGTTTAGGGTTATGCTGCTTTGCTCTGCTGCTGCTTTGCTGTTGCTGGGGAGGGCCGGAGGGCTGGAAGGCTGGAGGGCTGGGTTTAGGGATGCAGGGTTTCCCAGACACCCGGGAGGATCCAAAAAGTAGATCCCCTAATTTGGGGCCCTATACTACTAAGGCTACTTTATAGGAACCCCCATTCAGGGATCTACTTTTTGGATCCTCCCGGTTGTTCTGGGTTACCGTTCAGGTTCAGGGTCGGGTTTCCCAGAGAGCCCAATACCCCTTAATTAAGCAATATCTCCATATACCTTAAATTATAAGGGGCTTCATATTATGAGTTAAGCTATATTCCTTAATTAAGGGGTATTGGGCTCTCTGGGCCTTTGCTGCTTCCAGTGGTTATACGTAGCCTTTATTCGGTGACTGATAAGTACCCATGAACCTCCAAGTAGAGCCCTTTTAGATCCCTTAGAGGCACCTTATGAACCCCGCCTTTCTGACTACCCATGAGCCTCCAAGTAGGGGCCCAGAGCCACGAGCCGATTTGGGCCCAGGCCGTTGCTGCCAAGTGCCGCGCGGAGGCCACAGGTCTCATCCCAAGCCTCCAGCCGGTGTCTTGGCACCGTTGAGTCTTAGGGTTGTAAGGTTTAGGGAGGCCCTAAACCCTATACCCTTATAGAATCCCTATAGATCCCTTTACAGGGACCCTTAAAGGAACCCGTATAACTCCCCCCAAACCCCCAAACCCCAATCCCCAAAGCCTATTGACCCTAATCGGGTTTTTAGTTTAGGGCCTTAGGGGTTCACAGTAGACTTCAGGGCCCGGGGTTTCAAAGTTGTTAGTAAGAAGAGCTAACCGTCAACATCCTTTAACCTTTTCAGGGGTACTCTAGTCTATATATCCTTAAGGCTAACCTCAAGTCTTCTCTAGGATACTGGACGAGTAGTAAGTTGGTGTCAGAAAGTCAGAAGGTAAGATATGGGAGTTTCCGAAAATAGGGAACCCTAATAATATAGTACCTAAATAGTAGGATCCTTATTGCAAGGACCCCAAAGTAAGGTACCCCTAATTTGGGGAAACTCCCATATAGGAGATTTGGACTGGGATCAGGTATTGGCAGAGTGTTCCGTATGGGCTGTCAACTCAACTTTTCAACCTTTGGGCCTCTTATAAGGTAGTCGATGGTTCAGGGGTTTAGGATTCAGGGCTTCGCTTTCTCCCTGTTTATTTAGTTAAAGAAAGTAAGAGAAAAGGGGCGAACGCTTAGATAGGGCCTTAAGGAGGTTTTGAACTGGGGTTTCGAGGGTTGGTGCACGCCTTTGGGGAAGCTATTAAAGTCGAATAAAGAAACCTTCAAACACGGATCAGAGGACTTAGTAAGTTGGGTTACGAGTAGGTTGTAACAGTGTTTGTTTACAACGGCTCCTCCTATTACTTCGGTATGCCATTAGGTATCTTAGTAGCTGAGTGGATATACTTTACACTTTTTGAGATAATATTACCCACTATAAAACTGAAAGTGTACACTTTTGGGGGCTTATGAACTCAGCAACTAAGGACTAAGGTATGCATATCACAATGCATATCTCTTCCAACGACCCCTGATCCTCCAAGGCAACGAGCAAAACTAGTCTTGATTGAAGTAGGGCTTAAATTAGGGTGTCTTGGTGAGTGTATCTATGGCTCGTTTTGACTAGGGGAGAATGGGTGATGAAAACCAGATATCATGCAGGATCTAGGCTCTAAAATAAGCCCCTAAAATCCCTAAATTGAACCCCCTGCCTTCAACTCATCCCCAAACCCCAAACCCCTGAACCCTAAACCCCAAACCCTAAACCCTGAACCCCTTTAAGCCCAGCATGCCCTAAAAGATCTGGCGGAACCCTGCTGCAGACCCTTCCGAACTTGGAAGAGCCGCCGTGCCGAAAGATTTGTCGTGTGGGGCTCTTTGGGTTTAGGGTCGAAGCTCCAGGCATGCCATCAATAATCTTGTTAGGTCTTATGGTTTTGGGCTTTTAAGGAAGATTCGGCGAACGACCCTGGTTCAGAAAATGGCAATGCTAGCAAAGCTTTGCCTTCAAGGTTCTGAGGAAACTTCTACAGGGCTGCTTCAGATTGGCCCTGAAGCGTAGGGTTTGCGGCTCCACAGATGGAGCTTTGCTTGTAGGATATTGCTTTTACGGCGTTTGAGGCTTGGCCCTTGTTTAGGGTTTGGATTTTGGGCCGAGAGTCCAGAAACTCTATGACTCTATGATGACCCCATGACATACATAGTCCAAGAGTCTGCCCCTGTGTTGGGGTTTCATGGGATGGTGTTTCACTTGAGTTTCATAGGCTTCGTAACAAGGCTTTGCAGAATCAACTCTAAACCATGTATAACCCTTCTAGGATCCTGCTTGGGGACGCTCAAAGGAACCCGAAAATGAACCCTGATCCGGTCGAGCCAGTGGGCACAGAATTCTCCGGTTTCAGCAACACTCATTGCCCTGAAGCCCCGGCTTATTATGACCGTTCGCAATCCAACTAAGGGGAGCCCAGTAGATTGAAGAACCAAACCCGTAAATGGACCACCCTTAGCCTGCCCTGCCCTGCCCTGCCCTGCCCTTGCCCTTGCCCTTGCCCTTGCCCTTGCCCTTGCCCNCCCCTCCTGCCCCTGCTCCTGCCCTGCCCCTGCCGGGCCCTGCCCCTCTGCCCTGAAGTGCCCTGCCCTGCCCTGCCCTGGTGTGCCTGCCCTGCGGGTGCGCCCCCATAACGAAAAGAAGCGCACCCACCGCGGGCGCACTGGCCACACACCCTAAACCCTGAACCCTAAACCAAAAAAAACCCTGAACCCGAAACCCTGAACCCTAAACCCTAAACTCTAAACCCCTAAACCCTAAACCCCCAAACCCTAAAGGCTCATGATGCTCGTTGGCGATGGGAGCCAACAGCCGGTCTGCCAGATTCATTTCAAGTACAGGGAACCTATGCCTTGCTTCAGCATGTTTTTTGTTTATGTAGAGTGTCGGGTTTAGGGCTTAAGGTGTGGGGTTTAGTATTTAGGGCTTAGGATACAGGGTTTAGGGGTTTGGGGGTTAGGGTTTAGGATACATGTTTGTTAGAAGGATGTAGCTTTCTGCAGGAACCAAAAGTTTTTTTCAGAGTGCCTCCAGTTTCGTACAGGACATTTCTATATAAGCCCCGAACCCTAAGCCCTAACGACAAATTCTTCAACACACATGGGTAGTTCTCGAAATTACCTAACCCTAAGCCCGAACCCCCGAACCCTGAAGCCGTATTTGGAGGGAGTATATGATTATACCCACATCATGATTTTGGACCGGGCCTCCCAGAACGGCCCAGGCGAAAAAAGGTTCTTCGACGTCTGCTGCAGGCCTGCATTACACATAATCAGGAATATACCATTATTCTCATAGTTCAGTGTCCTTAGGGTAGAGCATGATTTATATCATCAACAGTAGGGCCTTAGGATCCACGCACTTACATCTAGGGTTCAGGGTCTAGGGATTGGTATCATACAAGGGATTGAATAATTTATTGGTATAGTTTCAGCTAGTTCCTGATTGCAACTATCTTTATAATGTGGCCAAAACAATATTGATTCAGTTTGTGAGGCCGCTGTACTGAAAATTCGCTATCAGCGCGTTCCTATAGAAGTACTGAAACCCACTGTAGATAGTGTGTAGGGGCTGGACCATTGGGGGAACTGCTTTCCCTAAACCCCTAAACCCCTCCCTAAACCCTTCAAAGTAACCCTAAGGCTCAAAATGGCCCACAAGCCTTGTATAAGATGGTCTTTAGGCCCAAAAGCCTTAAAATAAGAGTCCTTAGAGCCTTAGGGTAATAAGATTTGAGCCGCTGACCTGGTATAGTCCTGATGTTTAGCTTAGTGTAGGGACCTTAGTAAAAACCCTGGGAGCAGGATTCATATAAGGAACCCTAATAAAGGCCGAAACCTTGGGCCTTTATTCGGGTACTATTTTGGGGTTATAGGCTCAAGGTTTCTTAATCAGGTTCCTACATTAAGCATGACGGGGTTGCGCCTTAACACTTGTGCCCCCTCTTGGCAGCAGAGTTGGGCTGAAGCTTTCCAAAGCACAGTGAACGCTGCTGTAATTGCCATTGCTGCCTGGGCTCACCCGGCAGAGTTGCTGTTCGAACCAACGACTTTGTGGATGTGTGGTTCGGGTGGTGGGCGTTTGTAAAATACGCCACTTTTCGTAACACGTGTTTCCTCCCATAAGGGGCTGTCCGAAGCTGTTGCCCACTATTTGGGGCTGTCAGGACATTCGAAACTGAAATTCCCAACCCTGGCATAGGCAGGATGTCAAGTTCAATTCGACCAACGTGAGCAGCTGTTGCGGAAATCTCTGTTTATCCGAGCCCGTGCCCTTTGCCCCTCTGTGGCCGTGTAGCCGGCTCTCTCGTGGAGTGGCAAAAGCTATTCTTCACTTGGGGGTCTGGGGGTCGGCGTTAACTACAAATTACACGGCAGTTTGTAACAGGGGGCTGCTTCCCGAGCCGGTTTAACGGTTCGTGGTAAATTCAGCGTTGCACTTAGCATTTTAACTTAATTTTTTTCGTAGAGAAAGCTGTGACCCTGACCCTGTGTAGTGCTTCCAGCAGCCAGAAGCCGGCCACAACAGTCTTTGAAACACCTTTGTAATTCTCAGCAGTCCCATCACCCGGGCCTGTATGCACTATTTGCGGTTTCGGGCTCATAATATTGTTGAAATCGAGAATCAACGCCACCGGGCGCCCTTATTGCGCAGCTTCGACGTAAGGGTTTGACTAGTCTCTAGTAGTACCCCCTCTTGGATAGCATTATCATATGGGTGGTTGTCACAATTATGGTTCCTTTTTGGGTCCCTAATGTAATACGGCACATATTATTTAGGGTACCCAAAAAGGGACCCTAATTTTGACAACCACCCATATACCGATGCCCCAAATACCGCTTACCCTGCTTTTTAAGGCTCCCATACATGTGGGTTCGGAGTCGAAGCTTATGGGGCCAGGGCATGTGGGTTAAGGTGCAGGAACCGAGAGAGCCCAATACCCCTGAATTAAGGAATATGGCATAAATTATATAGGGCTTCATATTGTGATTTAAGCTATATTCCTTAATTGAGGGGTATTAGGCTGTCTGGGAAGTATAGTATGAGGGGGGTTTGGGGAGGATGCGGATCAAAGTTTAGCATTTTCGGGGTGCCGGGTTTCGGTGCGTGGGGTTTGGGGTTGAAGCCTTGTGTTCGGAGATTTTTAGGGGTTTGGGTTGTCAGGTCTTAGGAAGCGCAGGTCGATGCGATGCAGCAGGAGAAGACACACTGCCGCCTTTGCGGACGTTTATCCGTCCAACGGTCGCAAGGCTGCGAAGTCTTTTCTCCTCGTTGTGTTCTGCCTGCTGCGTGGGTAGAACTAGGTTGGATTTTGGGACATGTTTTGTTTTCCTTATTTGGGTTTATAAGGCACCCTATATATATATATAGATAGATAGATAGATAGATATTTTTCAGGGTATTTCAAGGCCAACCCAGAGAAGGTTCCCCAAGATTCGGTGCTGGTGAAGGATTTGGAGTTTAGGACGTTCAGGACGTTCAGAGTGAGAGGTTAGGTTTTCGGGCCGACTCCCCAAGGATCCATGTACTCAAATAGTACGAAACCATGGGCCTTAAAGTCGTCCCTATATAGATACGTTGGGGCCAAAGTATATACTTTTTGGGTACACCTAAACCCTAAACCCTAAAATCGGCCCTTCGGGATTGCTCCGCTCGGTTTTCGACCCTTTGGAGTCCCGTCCTCATATGGACCCTTAGGGAGGTAGGGGGGAGGGGGGACCCTTTGGGGGGGTTTAGGGTTTGGAGTTTGGGTAGGGGGAGGGGCAGGGGACCATAAGGGGACACTTATAGAATCCTTTTACCCCCCCTAAGGGTCCCTATGACCTCTGATCTGGTTGTGCTTTCGTCATGTGGTTTTCTGGTCCAATGCCGTCGCAGAGCAGAGTACGTCTGCGTATTGGCTGTAAACTCAACTTTTCAACTTTTGGGCCTCTTATAATATTAAGGTAGTCGATTCTGAAAGTTTCAACTTGTATTTCCTTGGGTTTTGGGCCAGTGAGTCTGGACTGCTGAGCGCTGTGTATGCCCAGCGAATCCCGAGACCTCTGATTCTGGGCTTTCGAATCTAGGTAGGGCTTTGGGACATTTTATATTTTCCCTTATCGGGCTGAAAAGGATCTCATTTACTAATATTTTTCAAAAGCTTTAAAAGCCCCACCTAGGAATGATGCGAATGCTGTGAATGACCGGGCGTTCGAGTGGCGTCTGTGTTATCCTCATATGTCCACACACGCACATAATTAAATATTATGTGTACGTATATATGTGTATATGTATTTTTCTAATATCTCATGAATAGGGAGAGAGAGAGAGAGAATGAAATAGAGAGAGTGAGTGAGTGAGTGAGTAAGTGAGTGAGTGAATGAGTGAGAGCGAGATCGCGAGCGAGAGCGAGAGTGAGGGAAATGCATGTAGGGGTGGCGCAGCACGTGCAGAACCCGGATTCCGGAAGTCCTAGATTTCTCAGCTCCATCAGCGGTTGGAAACGATTTAGGGTTTACGGTCCGGTTCTGTCATCCCTACCACTGCGTCCTTTCCACGTATCCTGTCTGGATTCCTTGGAAGAGAGTCTCGGGATTGGAACGGCATCTGGCGACTCCACAGGAAGGAAAGAAACTCTCAGCAATGGGAACTCTTCTTTAAAAATAAGGACCTCAAAAGTTCACAATATTTTCATCCAGCAATTGCATTCATATTTTGTGGGGGCCCCCTTGTCATACTAGCCGGAAGTGGTGAAGAAGTTTGGGGTCTTGAGGAGAAGAATTTTGTGATATACGGGCCTTGATCTGTAGAGTAGGGTTTGTGTTGTACCATAGTATAGCATTACAGAGACGATGGGCTATGATTACTACGTACCTGTTACAAGGGAGCAAACGAAACAATGATTCTCGGAAGGACTCTTGCCAGGCAAGCCCGAAATGTCGGGGCTACATGTATCAGGACCCTACAAAAAGTGCCTTCCGTAGTCCTGCCGATATCTACATAGCTGTTGGAGGCATTCCCGGCCCAAAAGCCGCCCACACATCACATTTCATGGTAAGCGGTCTTGAATAACAGGAGGCAGGGGTTAATAAGCCGTCATGGAGCCCTTTATGGGTACCCTGAACTTGAAAAATCCTCAGCCTTTATTCTCTTCATCCCTGTGTCAAACACCCTGATCCTTCAATCTCAAGTCCCAGCCCACAAAACCTGAGCCCTAAACCCTGAACCCTAAACCCTAAATCCTGAACCCTAAACCCTAAACCCTACATGTTAAGCCCCTAAGCCTCAAAGCCTCATCCCCCAAGCCCCTGATGACCGCCATACTTGGAGGTTCATGGGTAGTTATAAGGGTTCCTTTAAGGGGCTAATTAAAGGGATCTATAGGGATTCTATAAGTTTAGGGTTCATGGGTAGTTATAATTGGGGTTATAAGTCCCCTAATACAGGCTATAACAATTATAGTTATCCTACTTATGACACTACTTAAAACTATCCATGAAGCTCCAACTAGAGCCCTTATGAAGCCCTTGTAGAACCCTTATAGATCCCTTAAAGGATCCTTATAACACCTACTCCCCAAACCCTGAACCTTAAACCACAAACCCGAAAACCTAGACTGAGGACTGGGAGACTGTCCGCTCCTCAATCGCGCGATACGCTGCGGGCGAGCGCTGCCAGATCGACCTGCCGAGAGTTTACGTGAAGGCGTTCGATCGACCATTGGCCCTACCAAGACAGAATGAGACAGTGAGTTTAAATATACATATAGGTAGATAGATTGATAGATAGGTGGGTAGGTGGGTAGGTAGGTAGGTCGATATCTACTTAGATAGATGGTTAGATAGATACATAGATAGCTACGATACTAAGGCAGGCTTTGCAATGTAGGTAAGTAAGTCAGTTTGGCATTCCTTGTGAGTTTCCTCATCCGGGTGTAGAATCATTGAAGCTTCCCTATATATATATATATAGATATGTAGAGTTTTCACAAAATTTGGTTTGAGGGATCCTGGAGTGTATCTTTGAGCTTTTTCTTGTAGAAATGAAATTTGTAGTTGCCTGATCTCATAGGTGCAGTAGAACGATGTACAATGTGCCTTGAAGCCTTGTCCTATCTCCGAGACCTCATCCTGTAAGCCCGGAGTGCTCTACAGATGCTATGTTCATAGTCACCGTGGTAGGGGTTTAGGGGTTAGGGTTTAGGCTTTAGGGTAGTATGTATGTTGGTTAATCAACCTTGCAAAGACGTGCGACCCATGAAAAGAACTACAATGAAGACTGAAATCGCCCAACACCCGTGCAAAGCAATTACACCCTCGACCCTAACAGTTCTGAGCCTCCACATCCCAAACTAGGACCCAGAGTAGGCCCTTATTCCCCTTTTTTAGGGTTTAGGCTACCTTATAACACCCTTGAAACCCAAAAAGGGCCCTTTTTTATTCCTAGGGTTACTCTTAGGTCTCGTCCCAAATACCTGGCCCCATACCTGTATCCCGAAACGCCTCTAAACCCTAAACCCTAGTCCTAGAGCCCTACACAATAAACAACCTAAAGCCTAAAGCTCTGAACCCTCAACCCTGGTATCCGAAGCCCTAAAGCCCCTAACCCTGAAACCCCAAACCGTAACCTGATGCCCTAAATGAGGACAGTCGGGTTACATCCAATCTCGCCGAGTTGCCGTAAACCCTTGCCTGGAATCCGCCAGGCCGGACTTTCTGGTCTAAGGCTTAGGGTTCTTAGGGCTTCTAGGGTTTAGGGCCTGACTTTCTGGTGCAAGGCTTTGGGTTGTCGGTTCTGTGGTGAGGACTTCGGATTTTGGTTTCCGTTTATGCTTTAGGGTGTATGTCTTAGGGTCTTTTTGGTGCAGGGCTTCTGGTTTAAAGTTGTTACTCTTTTGGGTATATCCCTACCTTATTGGGCTTCATTATTAGGGGGGTTTATATGGGATATCCCTGTCCTTAGTTTTGCTTATGTGCTATAATCGCCTAGACTTGTTGGTGTAATGTTTCGGATCGGTCGGGCCGGGGGATCCGGGCTTTTTTAGGGTTTAGGGTCTAGGGTTTAGGGTTTAGGGTTTAGGGTGGAGCGGAGCGAGAGCTTCTGTAACACAAGGGACCCTTAGGGTAGGGGGGAGGGGGGTAGGGGACTACACTTCCTTAAATAGGCCTTATTAAGTCCTTATTATAGGTATTAAGGCCCCCTACCCGCCTAAGGGTCCTTATGACTGTACGTAGTTGTGTTTCGTGATTTTGCCTTCTAGATGTCGAGGCTTCTTCGGCTTCAGGACTGCGGAGTATCGATAGTCTCCTATCTGGTTCCTCTTTCTGGCTTATCCAGCGGTTTGTATTTAAGCTCTTATGAGATAGCCCCGAAAAGGAACTGCAAAGACTCAAGGTATGGGCTTGGCCTTACCGCTTTGGAGGCAACATGCCTAGGGAGCTGCAAATTAACTTTTGCTTCAATCATTCACTGCAGTTCCCCTAAACCGTTAAACCCTTCTCATATCAGAACCCCAGAACCGGGGAGAATTGTTGATTCCCTGCTGTTGGTTTGTGCAAGACGCGGGTACATGTGGCTGCATTTTCGTGATCTGCGGTTCGAAGACACTCGGCGGCGGTTTAGGGTTTACGGCTTCCTCAACCTCTATATACCCTAAAGCACCAAAGCAAAACCTTGAATCCCTCAGCCGTATATCCCAAATGATTCCTGAAGACCCTTAATCCCTAAAGCCAAGACGACCTTAGATCCATAAACATACTAAACCATAGTCATACCGGCAGGTGAATGCGTAAACCCTAATAAAATTTCCCTACATCTCCTGAACCCCTAAACTTATAAAGCTTATACTAAGACTATGTACTTCATGGTTGCTCGGACGCAAATCTGTCTTGTCAAGGTCCCCAGAGGGTCCATATACACTACTATTATGGAATTAGTTCCCCAAAACCATAATGGGGATGGTCTTTCATGGCCTAATTCCATAATTGTAGTGTATATGGACCCTCTGGGGTCTGAAGATGAGAAACAAAAACGCAACAACGGCGGGCAAAGCTTTGCAATATGCATACATACATGCGTACATACTTACATACATACTTACATAATACATATATACGTAGAAATACACATACAGTTTTGTGTATACTTGCATACACAGATACATACATACATACATACATACATACATATTCACGTGTATACGTGTATATATATATATATATGTGAACACAAAGAAATAGATACGTAATTATATGTTTAAATAAACAACGAAATGGCTATAAACATACATGTATATATATATATACATGTATGTATTTATACATGTGTGTTTACCTCAAAATTTCAATCTTCCACGACTTTCCAGCAGCCCCAAGCAACCTCTAAAGTGGGTCGCAGATACCGGGTCAGTACCCTAAGGGTCCATGTACCCATATAGCATATACTTTGGCCCCAAAGTACCTATATAGAGAGACTACTTCAGGGCCAGAGTATATACTATTGGGGTACATGGACCTTAGGGAGTAGATACTTGGTCTCTAGAACAGGAGGGCTCGGAATGTGATGAAACCCCTAACCCCTAAGCAAGCCCCTAAACCTGAAACCCTAAACCTTATAAACCCGAAACCGAGCTTCAGAGCTACCACACTCCTGAGGGTTTGTGGGCGCATTTTATCCTGTAATGTGGCATTTAGGGTTTAGGGCGCTAGGCCACCACTGAGCTTTTGCTTGAATGAAATACAAGGAAGCCCTATGAAACCTTGTAAAGTCTGGCTTAGGTGTTTGGAACAAAGATTTTAGGTCTTTGATTTGAGACGGTTCTATAGGCTTTCTGTGGGGTTTCAGGTATAACCCTAAACCCCAAACCCCCTTTGTTGCTTCCGCCCCCGGATCCTCTGCGTAAGCATTCACGTACCTGTACTTTCCTTAACCCTATAAAACCTTTCTTGCTGGGGTTCCTTACTATGATTTTTTATGTAAGTCCTGAAAAGGTAGGTGCTTTGGGGTCCAGGTTGGCCTTACAGGATTGCTACGTACAGTAACTTTAGGGCCAATGTATATAACGCACTCGAAACCCAAAGCCCTACCCGTATAAGCACACGGACCCTGAGCATAGAAGAGTTGCTAAAAGCCTGTCAGCTTCCGGGGAGGCTTGAGTGTAGAGTGGCCAGGGTTTCGGTCTATTAGGCTCCTGAGTGGTACCCTTTTGCCCCCTTTGGTTTAGGGGCAGGCCCCTTATTAATTGAAGCCGAATAATCGGACAAAAGGTACCCTTTTGTTTAAGGGGCTACTTAGGAACCTATCCTTAACCCTATGCCCTATAGCCTAGGATTCAGGATTTGTCTTATTGGCTGTAAACTCAACTTTTCAACTTTTGGGCCTCTTATAAGGTAGTCGATTCTGAAAGTTTCAACGTTTATTTCCTTGGGTTTTGGGCCAGTGAGTAGTAGTGCGTAGAATTTTGAAAGTTTAAGGTTTTAGGTCTGGGGCCGGAGGATGACGTTGAAGCCCCACCCAAGGGGCCAAGGTACCTATAAGGGCTACTATAAGTGTTCCTTGACTCTAAGGGCTTCTATAAGGTTTCGGGTTTAGGGTACCTATATGAGTGGTTGTCAAAATTATGTTCCCTTTTTGGGTCCCTAATACAATACGGCACCTAATATTTAGGGTACCCAAAAAGGGACCCTAATTCTGACAACCACCCATATAGTAGACTGTAGGGCTTCTATAGCAGCATTTACCATTGTGATTTGGGGAAGTATGCCCCAAATCTATGCCTAGGACCCTTTGGGCCAATCTCTAGTCTAAGCACCAGAGAACTTCAACACAAGGCATTAGCTTTGGTGTGTCATGGCCTCTCGAAGCCATTGTCTTTAAGGCAATGTGTAGGGGATCTTGTTGTTCGTCCGTTTATCAGGATCCCAACCCGAAACCCTATGCTCTGAACCCTAAACTTAGTAAGCCCTATACCCTCACCGGCCTGAACCTGAAACTCTTGGCTCTTAACCCTGTTCCTGACACGCTTAAATCACTTTCAGGATCTGGCAACTTGCTAAGCAAGGTTGTACTAAGTAGCTGGTGTGTGCACCTTACACTTTGGGGGAGACTACATTATCCGCGATAGAAGTGGAAGTCTACACGTTTTTGGGGCTTATGAACTTAGCAACCACATATAGACTTAATTTGAGAGGCTGTTTGTAGCTCTACTTGTAGCCAAATAGCCCTGAGCCTCAAATCCAGGAAAAGATGCCACGGGCTCCCGGCGAGCTTGCCGAGTTGGTGGAGGTATCTTCTAATTCTAAGAGCACTGATGAGGGTTTGCTGGCCTTAGAGTAGGGGTTTAGATGTTCTGCGGCCACGTTTCACAGGCACAACCTGCGTGCGCGATCTGTTTGCAACTGCTTTTCCGGAGTGGTCGAAGATGCAGATGGCAGCTGGGCTCGTTCCCGGCAAGTGACCACAACGGTTGTGAATTAACAGCGCTTGGAATCTCGCCCCGGTTCCGGGAAAAAGGTGTCTGAAGCTTATCAACAAGTGTGCTGTCGTAGGTCCCACAAGCACAAAGTCTGCACATTCACCTCTGGTAACACGTTTCCCTTCAGCCAGAATGGGGATATTGAAGTGCCTGATGCACACGGAATACCACATCAGAGCACGCCGTGACGCATCTTGAAAGGAACCAGTTCCGGGTGAAGGAAGCCAATGTAGAAGCCTGAAAACTTTCCAATATTATTCCTTAGGGTTCCTTATGGTCGTATACCATAATCATAGCCCAGACCCTAGTCTAGTTTATTAGCATCGTCATCATCATGAACTTCGGATGGGGTGAATCATCGCACTCATCTGCGTGAACCAGGAGCAAGAGCAAGATCCACCCAAGACGCAACTGTCGAGTCATTATTCGGGAGGCTGTTTAAAATTGGGGGTATTTTTTCAGTTCAATTCTAGAAGCGAGCTGATTACGAATTTGGCATATAAGATCCGTTACAATTGCTATAAGGGTTGCATGATTCTGACATTTTTCGCTCTGAACAGTATTGATGTCATTTTTCGTCATTTATGCCCCCATGATCCTGACACAGTAGGTGCCCTAAAGCCCTAAAGTCCTACGAAATCCTAGCCTTCAAAAGCTACCCACAATCCTTGGCCTAAAACCTTCTCCATCGGCCCCATAACTCTAAATCAGGTTCTGGAACCCGATAAGTAAACCCCAAACCCCCAAAACGCCAAACCCTAAACCCTCCAAGCCCTAAACCCCAAATTTAAACCCTCCAAGCCCTAAACCCTAAACCCCCCAAGCCCTAAAACCGAATCCGAAACCCAAAGCGCCTAAGCATCAAACCCAAACCCTCCCTTAACCCGGAAGAAGCTACCTTTTTAAGGACTTATATAAGGAAATCATAATAAGGAACCCTAAGAAGGTAGGTTATTCAGGGTTAGGGTCAACCCTCAACCGTCAACCCTAAACCCTACGCCAGGCCTTGCTTACGGACTCGGTGCCTCCTTTGGCACATCTTGCCGCGCAGCGCTCGCCGAAGCTGGGCTGCGAAGTATAAGGGTTCCAGTTATTAAGGGGAAGTTTTGGGGTTGAATTAGGGTAAACCCTAAACCCTAAACCATGAAGGGGGATAAGGGCTTACCTATAGTCTCCATTGTAGTTCCTTTTTTTGGTTAACCAAAATCATAGGATCCTAACCATAAAACTGGATAACCAAAAAACGAACTACAATGGAGACTATAGGTAGTATTAGGAACTTCGGATTGAATGAGTTTACAGCTTGGGGTGAAGAGGTTTTGGTTTCGTCTATGAGGCTTAGGCCTACGTATTACCCTGGGCCGATTTATTGTTATTTTGGGTTCCATTGGGTTCATGCACCATGCCTAAAAGGGTACCCAGAGGGTCCACATACATCGGGTCCCAAAACACCATCCCTATTATGGTTTTGGGGACAGAATTCCATAACAGTAGTATATATGGGAGTTTCCGAAAATAGGGGACCCCAATATAGTACCCTAAATGGTAGGATCCTTATTATAAGGACCCCAAAATAAGGTACCCCCTATTTTCGGAAACTCCCATATGGAGTCTCTTGGGTAGAAGGAAAGGCCCAAAGATAGTAAGGCACCACGCAAAGATCAGCTTTTCCGGGCTCTTGGTAAGGAATTCTATTGAAGTTACCATAGTAGGGATATAAACTGAATAACCTGGATTCCGTATGGTGGGTTACCTAATAATCAAATGCAAACTTCTGAACTTGGAACCCGGTTTTGGCGTTGAGACCCTTTAAAGTATCCCAAAAGGAGCCCTACAAAGCCCCGAACGCCCATTCTAACTATCCAGGCCCCTCTATTAGCATTCAAGGATGTAGGGCCGAGGGTTCACGGCCATAGCCCTAAGGGTCATAAGTCCCGACCAGAGACTCAGGGAGGGTTTAAGGTTTGCCTACAGTCTCCATTGTAGTTCCCTTTCTAAGGTAACCCAGAAAAGGAACTACCATGGAGACTACAGGTAGGGTTTGGGACAGGTTCTAGTTACTGAAGTTCCGCTGTATTACATCCGTATAATAATGGTCTTCCTTATAGGGCCCCTGCAAAAGAACATCTTACAGGTACCCTATCCGTAATATCACGGGCCCTCTATTCGTGTGTTTTGTTTTGTTTTTTAATTTGCCTTCGGCAAAAGTTTAGTCCCCCTTGAAGCCTCAAGCCGACAGACCAAAAAGCTTTGAAGCCCTACGCCCTAGTCCCTGAACCCTACCTCTAACGGTCCAAAGGACCCAATAATTAGGTACTTGGGTTCAGGATAGTAGTTATGTAAGTTATGTAGCTCAATATTTAGGAGAGTATATGATTATTATGTACTTGGACCCTTAGGGCTACCTCTAAGAGTCCATGTACCCATCTAGTATACACTTAGGCCCGATTGTAGATAGTCTCCTATACAGGTACGTGAAGCCCAAAGCATATGGGCGTTTTCCGAAAATAGGGGACCCTAATATAGTACCCTAAACAGTAGGATCCTTATTACAAGGACCCCAAAATGAGGTACCCCTAACTTTCGGAAACTCCCATATATGAGTCCTTAGAGCTCTAGCCCGACGCCCTAAACCCTAAACCCCAAACCCTACCAGGACCCCCCAAATTTTTTCTGGAACTCCTATATGAACCATATACTTAGGTACAGGCACCCTAAGAGTCCCTCCTTACTTGGAGGTTTGATGGGTAGTTATGCGTGGGGTTATAGGGGTTTAGGGCTCCTTTTAGGGGTTTCTCCAAAGGTTCTATACGGTCTACGGAGTAGGGTAAACATAAGTGGGGTTATCAGTCCCCACATATGGGTTGTAACTATAGTGATCTCACTTAGGACCCTACTTATAGCTACCCAGTAGAGGATGAGGGGACCTAGTAAGAATGTTCAGAAGTAAGCTACAGTAAACTCCACAAAGTTGGAGACCGGATGAAGGCCAAATAGTGCTGGGATTCCCTATACATTACTTTTAAGGATTGAGGCTATGGGGTTTCCAACTTTTGGGCTTCTACTCTAATCGGGATTACGAAGTTCCTGATCTTCCAAGCCCACCCTGGACCGACTTGTGGCCCCAAGCCCTGTAATGTAGCAGGTTTTCAGATTCGAAGTTTAACCCTAAAACCCTGCACACCCAAATCAACAGAAAAGGGCTAGGCATGCTTTATAAGCCCTAAACCTTACAAAGCTGAAATCCCAACGGTGCAGTACTGATGTAGTCTTGTTGTACTTGGACCCTACATCCCTCAAGGAATCCCGTACAGAACTCCTATACTTCAGTGCTCTTGAAGTTCGGTTTGCAGCTTGTTAGAAAAGCGTAAACCCCTAAGCTTAAAGTACTCCCTCTACATACTATTTGGGTACATGGACCCTTAAACCCTAAACCCCTGATAGGGGCCCAAGAAGCACATAAGCATAAGCATTTTATGTGGATATCCCTACCTTAATGGGCGTCACTATAAGGGAGTCTATACGGGATAGCCCTGTCCTTATTTTTGCTTATGTGCCATTTGCGGGCCCTAGATACGTGCCTTTCTTCGGTGACGAAAAAGTACCCATGAACCTCCAAGTAGAGCGCTTTTAGATCCCTTAAAGGCACCTTATGAACCCCTTTCTGACTACCCATGGACCCTGAGGGAATGTTGCTGCCAGCTCCAAGGCCGGCGTCGTGCCGAGGATGATGGCTTCACGGTTTCTCTTAGCTGGTGGTCTCGGAGCAACGCGACTTGGGCCAGAAACTGCCCAGACCTTCCAACTATAGTAGGATCCATAATAGATTTTAAGGTATTTTCCTTGATTAAGGAGTATTGGAAGACTTGGGCCAAAAAGTACCAGAAACGTCTAAAAGGGAAGGATACTGGACTCCATACCGGACGATTAAGTCTGTAAGTCTAGCCAGAACTAGGGCCAACTGTATGCCCGCGTGCACAGTAGAGTAAGCCCTGGAATGGATGTCGCCTTTACGCAAAGCCCAGAACCACGGGACAACGAAGATTCACGGTGTCAAGACTGCATGGCCTCTACCGTACTGGGAGTTGAATGCCAAACGGTCTTTCAGCAAGGATTTCGATTCGCCACGGCTATGGAGCATCTATTGCTACGTAGGGTGTCGGTTTGTACAAAGTCCAGAATGCGGCAGCTGCTGCGCCGGCTCATCCGCAAGATGCCCAAACTGTTTCAAGTCAGGCATCAGGATTTTAGGCTTGGGGCTTCCCCAGTGACCGTAGCTGGAGGTCGAAGTATCCGAACAACAGGGCCTTGTGCTAGATACTTTACGCTGAAAGTTTTCTGGTGCCGAAAAGTCCCATACTTTTTGTCGGGTGGTATAGGGCAACCCTAAACCCTAAACTTAGGCCCTAAACCAAAAACCCCTAAGTATAGGGTCACAGTAGTTAGCAGAAGTATGGCCCTGTGGCCTGATACTGTTGATGGACAAAATCCTGCATTTCCCATTATAAGGAATATACCATAATTCCCATAGTTTAGGGTACTTAAAGTAATGCAGGATTTTGTACATCAACCGTTTATTGTGGAATGTAGCTACCCGCCAAAACCCTATTCTAATTATTCAGGATTAAGGCACGTTTTTTGGAACCCTTGCAGTGACCCTTTTAAACAGGAAGCTTTGAAAGGATCCCTATTCGATTAGGGCTTTGGGTTTAGGGTTTGTCGTATAGTACCCTGCCAAGCCCGAGTCTCAGCATGACGGGCCCTGTATCCAAGAGGGTCCGAATACAATACTATTATGGAATCAGGCCCCCCCGACACCAGATGTTCTTTTGGGACTTAATTCCACGGCGGTACCCTAAACCCTAAACCGGACCCTTTGGGTATCAACTACCCGGAGCAGCAAGCGGCGCCTCAGGTCCACGCCGGCCGCAGTGACGGGCCTGGCGACCTGGTCCCTTTGCCTTCCCTTGGTGTTTCTGCAGGCTTTAGTAGTTTACCCTTAGGCTCTAAGGACTCATATTTTCAGGCTTTTGGGCCCAAAAACCATACTATACAAGGCTTTTGGGCTATTTTGAGCCTTGGGGTTAGTAGGGCTTTGCAGGTGTTTCAGGGTTTCTTGAGGGTTTCTATCGGGGTTTATTCTGCCGGGGTTCCAGGGTCTACTTAAATGATCGGGGGACTTTGCAAGCAGGGTTTCTCAGTCCGTAATGTCGCTTGAATTATTGCTGCTTATCATCCCGGTTAAGGTATTTAGCTTCTTTTTTACCATGTCCCCTAATCCGTGTTGCTAGGATTTACATGGCCTGGGGTTTAGCCCGGGTTCGGATTCGGCCTGGTTTTGGGCTTTGTTTATGGAATTCTTAAAATGAGGTATTGTAGGGCTTCTGCAATCTGTAGAGTTTTGTATAATGTTTCTAGTTTCAATTAGTAGGGCTTCAGGGGTTTAGAGTATAGGGTGTGCTAAGTATGCTTTCTTAGGCCCGACAGCCAAATTCGAGCGTGAGCCCTGAGAGTAGCCGTACAGTTTTGACCAGGGCTTCGGTGGAAATTGAGAGAGGGTTTAGGGTTTAGGGTTTAGGGGTTTAGGGTTTAGGGGTTTAGGGTTTAGGGTGTGGGGTGTTCCTTTCTAGGGATTCACGGCTCAGTGCGACGGCGGCTTAGAATCAAACAAAGTTTAGTATGACCCAAACCCTTATGCCAGCTTGTAAGGGGCCCTATGAGGCTTTACGGCTACAGCTTTGGATGTACGTGTTGACAGAAATCAATCAAAGGTGGTGCCGTATTTCAAGAGCTCGTATGCACGGCATTCCGAGTTTAAGGCTTTGCCTTTCCTGAAGTTCAGCCCAGTGAGGTTTTTACACGTTCAGGGCAAGCAAGGTCACCGTGAACCCTAAACTCTGCTAACCTTAATATAAACTCTATGCAACAAGAAGCCTGATATAAGCCCTTACTAAACCCGAAGAGCCCCACTAGACCTTGTCCCTAGACTCTTTCACTCCCCAACATAACTCTGACACCGAGCCTCACGTCTTTCGCGGATTCTTAGGAGAAGAGGACCCTGCCGGTCAATTTGCATCCTTTTTACTCCTCCACATACGTAGAAATCTACTATCCCAGCCCATCCTAGGATTCAATTTCTTACTAAGGTTGCAGCCTACAGCCGAAACCCCGAACCGCCAAAACCCTGCAGTATTTCCCAATCCCTAAACCCTACTTCCTAAGTTCCTATACCTCAAACCCCAAACCCTAAACCCAAATTCCTTCCCCTTATAAGTTATCTCCCGAAAGGTGTTCCCATCCCTCAACCGTTACGGTCGTCTGGATGCCATTTGGTGAAAAGACACGAGGGTTCAAAAAAAAATCCTAAACCCTCATCCGACACTCCTTGCACACGGAAAAGGGTGTTCAATAAATGAACTAATCCCTAGACCCTTAACCCTAATTCCTAAACTGAAACTCCCAAACCCTACTGTAATTCCGAGACCCAAAAGAACCCAGCTGTACTCAGGTATACCGGTCCGACGCTGAAGGCCCTGGCATGGTGCAGGGTAGACGTACCCAAACCTTCCAATATCCCTTGATTAAGGAAGAGACCATGAATTTCAGTAGGGAGCCATCGTAAGGTTTAAGGTACATTCCTTCATTAAGCGATGTTGGAAGGTATGGGTAATGTGGGATCTATAAAGGGGTTTTGGGTCTAGAATAAATACTTACCAGTCTTCTCCCTGTCCCTGGGGTGCCGTGTTACAGTTTTGTTGAGGGTTTAGGGTTTAGGGTTTAGTTTTGTTTGATAACTTTATGCCCCAAACCCATGTAGATCCCTGCAGCTGTAGCATTATATAGCCCCCCAAACCCTGTTCTAATTAATAAGGCCCCCTATATAACTTTGCGAACCCGTTTAAAAGGTACCCTCAAGGAACACTCTTCCAGGTAGTAAGGCCCCTATATCAGGCCTTTCGTATCGCATGGAAAGCCGGTCTGGGCTTCAGAGTTTCTAGGGATAGACAGCGGGGTTATCCAGACCTTGCAACATCCCTTCCTAGTACAGAAACCCAACATTCTACTATATAGGTACTTTGGACGCTTTGGGTTATTTCAGGAAGATACCTTAAATCACCTTATGGATCCTATTGTTTCGAGGTATATTCCTTATTTAAAGGATATCAGAAGGTCTGGGTACACGGCTTGGTTTTAGGGCCTCAGGATTTCTAGGAATATACCGGGCTCCTGCAGGATAGGTATAGGGCTGTCAAAGCTGATACTTAGGGTGTAGAGGTCAGGAGTGACTAAACACAAGCCCTAAGCCCTAAACCCCTAAACCCTAAACCCGATATAAACCCCCAAACACTAAACCCTACATCCCTAAACCCTAAACCTCTAAACACTGAACCCCAAGCCGTGATACCTCAGTGAGTTTCGGGCTTACTAGGTTTCCCAGATGAACACTTGTTTGAAAAAAGCATAGGATTCATATTGTTTTGGCGGTTATCGGGAAAGTTCTTATTGGCTGTAAACTCAACTTTTCAACTTTTGGGCCTCTTATAAAGTAGTCGATTCTGAGAGTTTCAACTTTTATTTCTTTGGGTTTTGGGCCAGTGAGAGTTAGTTTAGGATTGAGTCAGACAATTAGTTCATTAGTTCCAAGTGATGCTTCTCCAACTTGCGGTTTAAGCTGTGGCATTTCGGATGAAGTGCTTTAGGTTTTGCGCTCAAGCTGAGTCGTGCTTGCGGTAGTACCCAGAGAGCCCAATATCCCTTACTTAAGGAGTATGGCTTATTTTATATAGAGCTTCATATTATGATTTAAGCTATATTCCTTATGTTGGGCTCTCTGGGTAGTGGGTCCGAGGGAGTCGACGGGTCTCGTTTGAGGGTAAATAGGGGCTGCGTTTCGGGACACGGGAACCCTAAACCCTAAACTTACGGTATCGTGCGAGCGAAAGGCCACTGCACTTAAAAAAAAAAAACGTAAGCTTGCTTTGAGATTGCAAGAACGCCAAGAACTTGATGGCTCATCTCCCAAAGAGGACAAATAGGAGGTTTTCAACACCCTTCCTTTTGCGTGGCCATATACCGAGTGGTGAAAGCCCAAACAAGACAAGACATGAACTTCACAACCCTTGCAGAATGCATCCAGCTTTTTCTTATTGGCTGTAAACTCAACTTTTCAACTTTTGGGCCTCTTATAAGGTATTCGATTCTGAAAGTTTCAACTTTTATTTCCTTGGGTTTTGGGCCAGTGGGTTTCTTGATGACTGAAGGTTTCAGCAAGAAACTCGACTAACTCTGGGCACCCGAAACAAGATACCAGCCTAAACTACGAGGCCGTTCCCTCAAAGCCTAAACCACAAAATCCCGAAGCCAACAGTGAACTCACGCGTTTTGCCTAAACCCCTAGCAAAACCCTAAACCCTGGAAAGGCACGTCCAGGATACTGCCGCAGCTACATGCTGGGCGAGCCTGAGGAGAACTGCACTTGGTCATCCTTCCCCAAGGGTAGGATGTAGGGACTTTCGGGTTTACGACTTAGGGTTCCCTTTAAAGAGATGCTTAAAGGGGTCTATAAGGGATCTATAATAGGGTTCTATATTAGGGGCCTAAATAATTACCGATACTATTTTGTTGGGGGCTCCTTATTACAATTATAGTATAATGGGCCCCAAAACCCTATTCTAATCATTAAGGCCCCTAGGGACTCTAGGTTTCAAGGTTGTAAACCTCTCTGTTTAGGCTCCTTGCCTTGGTATGATTTTCTATGATTTCCTTATACAAGTCCTTAAAGGGTTTAGACGGCTGGTCCAGGGTTTTCCTAGCTTGTAAGATGGAGGTGCATGATTTCATGTTTACCTGCAGGGTCGTAGAGTTTCGGGGTTAAGCCCACTTGAAGATGATGTACCTGAACCTTCACATGCTTACTGTACAATGGGTCCTAGCCCCAAAGCTGGTCAACCGGAAAAGGAATTACAATCGTTAGAAGGTATGCTAGGGTTTTGGGTTGAGGTTTTGTATGCTCGCCTGACGGAAAGGTCGGGCATATGGCATCCTTTTCAGGGCACCTCGGTCTGAAAGTGGCTCCGGATACATACCTCAGAGTTAGATCCTAAATCCCAATTTGCCCACAGCTGATAATACTTTCAGCCTAGACAGAGTCTACAAGAAGGGGCACCCGAACATACACAGGTGGGTGGCTTGGATTCTAGGGGAGAGACTATTGGAGCTCGTCGGTTTGGGTTCCCGTCCTTGGCAGTTCCCTAAATCCTCAACACTACGCCCTTAACGCTAAACTGTGCGTCAAGGCGATGTCGACCTGAACCAACCAGAACCCATTCTTTGTGGGGCCCTCATAAGTTGCATGTCTGGTTTTGTTCTGGTTATACTGTTGATGGACAAAATCCTGCATTACTTTAAGTACCCTAAACTATGGGAATTATGGTATATTCCTTATTATGGGTAGTGCAGGATTTTGTCCATCAGCCGTATGTTAGGGCACCGCAAAACTTAGCTTAACATGGGGTATACCCTCGGCTCCATGGGAATCCTGCAGTTAGTTCTAGCTATGTTTCAAGGGGTGTGAGTCCAGGGCTTGGGTGAAGAGCTTTAATCTGGATGCAGGGTTTACGGTGGGTGTAGGATTTAACTGGGGTTTAGGGCTTAGGGTTTAGGGTTTAGGGTCTAGGGTTTAGGGGTTTAGGGTTTAGGGTTGCGGCGCCGTGCAGAGCCTGTCAAATCAGCAGTTACAGAGCCGCGTCGTGGCAAAAGAACCCTCCGACCAGCAGGTTAGTAATATAGAAGCTTGAGCCATCACCAATTATGATTCCCGAGGATTATTGTAGATACTCTAATATACCCCAAAATTCTTTTCCATGTACATAGTTCTTGGTTTTCCTAACTAGAATAGGGTTTGGACATTGTGCTTTCGTATCAGGACTAATGCTTACCAATCCCTACAGGCTTCATTTTCCCTGTTCTACGGTATGGCAGATTGGTTACATAACTCTACTCCAGCATGTTTGCTGCATGAATGGACTGTTGTTCTTGTTGATGGTCCCTGAACACTAAACCCTAATTAAATTTGGATCTGGGGGTTTCACGGCAACATCAACAACTACTGCTGATGGACAAAATCCTGCATGACCCTAAGGACCCTAAACTATGGGAATTATGGTATATTCCTTATAATGGGTAGTGCAATGTTTTTGTCCATCAACAGTAGTGCCGTCATGAGGAGAAACCTAAGGGTCCGACTACGTCATATTTGTTGATGTTGACTTACACCCCCTAGATCTCTACTTTCTACCGCGACTAAACCCTAAAAACGTAGTGATTGGGTGCGTTGCAAATTTTGGGGGAAGGGTCGGGACTCTTCGAATGAACTCTAGAGCCTTCA
Source organism: Symbiodinium sp. clade A Y106 (assembly GCA_003297005.1). Taxonomy (NCBI): domain Eukaryota; class Dinophyceae; order Suessiales; family Symbiodiniaceae; genus Symbiodinium; species Symbiodinium sp. clade A. The sequence goes on along the minus strand of BGNK01005142.1, from coordinate 17,971 downwards.
TGTGCATGGGACCCTTTTAGGTTCTTCCTATAAGGGTGCCATATCATTTTGGGGGCCTTAAGGGGTGGTTTTCTTTCTTAATGTACTTTTACTAGTAGGGTCCTCTTATGGGACCATGGGCGGCAAGAAGTGTATTGAAGGGGTTCGGAGCTTTTGGGAAAATATACCGTCACACTCCCTATATCACTCTACTTTGTGTTCCCCCAATCCCTACTCTAACTCTTCATTCAGGCCCCTTGTCTAAATCATGCAGTAACCCAGCTCTACTGAACCCTTACAGTGCCTTACAGTAACCTTTACAGATCCTTTTTGGAATGAACCCTCCAACGTGACCCTATTTTAGTTCTTAAGGCCTAGACATGATGGCCTTATGGGGCTCATTGCTTCGTGGTTTTGGTTTGTGGGACGCCGAGGTTTCCAGGATGGGATCTGCGATTGCGGCATGAGGGTTCAGGGTTGCGGGTTCAGGGCTTCGGACATCGAATATAGGGCCTGAGCCGGGTTTAGGGTTCAGGGTAGGTGCAGAGTATAGAGTTGGGGAATGAAGCCAGCTCTTGATGCACTCCATGCCTTTGGCCCAGCATACTTGATCTACAGCACAAGCATGGAGTTTTTTTTCATGATATCCTGAGCCGGGTACATGCACCTCCGGCTTTGAGATGTTGCTCCTTTGCAGCCTGCTTAGGCCCTCACTTGCAGTTCCTTTTCATTGGTCACCCTGTTTCCTAACCAAGGATCCCAACAGTGGTCGACCAAAAGTAGACATACATGGGAGCGTATAGGTCGATTTTGGGGTTTAGGGTTTAGGTTAGCCGTCCGTTGAACTGAACGCGGCTGGAATGTCATGCCGCTGAGCGAAGATGACTTCGGGGTCGCGACTTGGACTTCCCTAAACCCTAAACTCTAAACTCTAAGCCTTAAACCCTGAACTTTACGCCCCAAACCATAAAAGCCCTAAACCCCCCCAAGCAGGATTTTTGTTTGCGAGCTTTAGGGATGTTTACGGGAATCCTTCACTGGCTTAAACGGCCTTCATCGCGTCCAGAACCTAGAATATGGAAGTTTCCTTTGTAGTTCCTTTTCTTGGTTTAACCATTCTTGTATTCAGGATCCTGTAAGGTAATTCAGAAAAGGTGCTTGGAGCAGCCTTCGAACCGTAAGCTTAAACGGTAATCCAACAACTCTAACCCAAGCTCTGTAAGGTTCATGAATCTTTGTGGGAACTAGTATTTGTCGACTCAGCGGGCTTTTGTCTAACGTGTCTCTCTGCATGCTCGTGCACATGCAAATGCCAGTATACGTGGGAATGACTATATGTGTATATATATATATATATACAGATATGTGCATGTATGTACGCACATCTACCTTCCAATGCTTTCTGTAGTTCTGTTTACAGATGTTAGGTTGTTTTGCCTGTGTTTATGTGTGTATGTTCTGTTTGTATACGTAGATTGGGTCTCCGAGGTTGCAAAGCCTCCGATGCCTCGGGATCGTTCACCAGAACATGCAACAAACCTACACGGGGAGGCAGACTAGCTGACTAGCAGTAGTTTTGCCGTACTGTCATTACTATTATTGCTCCTTTGTCTCAGTAATCTTCTTGTTAGTAGTATTGTTATTTTTCTGATTGTATTGTTTTTTTTTCCTGATTGGTGTTGCTATTGTTTTTAGTATTGCTCCTCTTCTTATTGTTGTTGTTGCTTTTGTTGTTATTGCTGCTGATGTTGCTTTGCTGTTGCTGTTGTTGCTGTTGTTGTTTCTGTTGGTGTTGTTGTTGTTGCTGCTGTTGTTTGTATTGTTGTTGGTGGTGGTGGTGGTGGTGGTGTCGGTGGTGGTGGTGTTGGTCTTGTTCTTGTTGTTGTTGGTGTTGTTGCTTGTTGTTGTTGTTGCTTGTTGGTTTGGGTTGTTGTTTTTGGTTGTTTGTTGTTTGGAGTTTGTGGTTTGTTGCATGTTGCATGTTGCTGTTGCTGTTGTTGTTGTGGTCAAGATCGTGGTGGTGGTGGTGGTGGTGGTGGTGGTGGTGGTGGTGTTGGTGTTGTTTTATTGCTGTTGTTAAAGTTTTTGCTAGCAGCAGTAGTAGTAGTAGCAGCAGTAGTAGCAGCTGCAGCAGGAGTAGTAGTAGTAGTAGTAGCAGTAGTAGCTGCAGCAGGAGTAGTAGTAGTAGTAGTAGTAGTGGTAGTAGAAGTGGTAGTAATTAACTGGTAGTAGTAATCGTCGTCGTCGTAGTCGTCGTCGTAGTGGTAACACGTCGCTCGTCGTGGTACTAGTCTTGCCCTAGTTCAAGTCACGATAGTACTGCGAGTAGTACCACTACTACTGTGTCCACGCTTCCTTTTAAGCCCCCAACCTTGAACCCCAAAACCCTTGCGTGAACGACAACAGCCGAGATTCGTCCAGCCTGGCGCCATCGGCTGTCGCTCGTCTTGATTTTAGGGTGAAGAGTTCAGGGTTTGGGGTTGTTATTAGAGGTTGCCATGGAAGCCGATGTATCCTTGTCGTCTTCACTGTCGGTTTTTGAGGTGTTTGTAAAGCGCATTTGAATACAGCAGCGTAGCCAACAAAACCTCACTAGCTCACAAGGCATCTCAGGCTAGCTTCGTTGATTGAAAGCTTTAGTGTTGAAGCTTGGTGACATCATATCATCAGTAACCGTTCCGGGAAATACTGATGGAGGAGCTCAACAATTGTCAATATACTCCAATCATACGACCATACGGGAATTAGTAGGCTCTGAAAAGGCAATCTCTTTTCGGGACCGAGTTCCATAACCACACTACAAATGGACCCTCCTGCTTACTCTGCTTTAACTGTACATGGTTTAGGGCTTATGGTGAAGAGATACATATTTGGGATTACATAGGTAGTTGCAGGAGCGTTACATATTCGGGATTACATAGGTAGTTGCAGGAGCATTGGACATCTGAGCCGTGCTCATTGATCGGCATGGTTGTAAATTCTCCTCCGGATCCGATGTGATCGTGATGGAGTTCCCGGTACCAGCAAACAGGGCGAGCCCGGACTGCGAACCGTGCACGATCAAGCAAATGACGATCGAAAGGGAAGCCGAAGGGTTGGTGGACCTCACGCTGAACGGCCACAAATCGTTTGGTGGCAGGGTATTTTGCAAGTTTGGAACACGATTGCGCAGTTGGCAGCGTTCTTTAGAGGAATGTCTTGTTCATGCCAACCCCTGTAACATGTTGAGGAGAAGCACTTCTACTTCGAAGCCCTCCGAAGCCATAGGTATCAGCTAATACTCTTAGAACGTAGAGCCAAAGTAAGTAGGTTCTTAAAACCTTGACAGTATTCCCCGCAAGCCCAAACCCGCCTGAGGACTGAACGATGAAGCCCACATCCCAAATCTACCATGGTCAAGAGTTTAACGAGTTGGGATGTGTCGGTGATGGGGTTCAGGGATTTGAACGTATGCTTTTGTATGTGTGTATCCTTACTAAATCAGGCTAAACAAGCAGCGCTTGATTCCGGAGCTTCTCTGTGCTACCGCAGTTGATGACAATGCTGTGAGGTTTGGGGTGGCAGCGGTGACGTTCACGATGACATCGACGACGATGATGGTGATGATGGGAGCATGATGATGACGATGATGAAACTTCGGGTAGCCTCGACAGGAATGAGCCCTTTCTCCGCAAGAGGACACACTGTGTACGTCTTGACCGCGAACTTTCAATGGCCACAATCGACGTAAAATGACGCCAACGAAACTTGAGCAATCGTGCCACAGCCGGATGGAAAAACCCTGCTTCGACCTTAACCTGCATAGCCCGTTCTACACTTGCGATTAGAGGCTATAGGATTTAGGGCCCTACTTAGTCAATCTACATCTACATAGCATCAGTATTTCCTGCAGTGTATCTCCTGCAGGTCCTGCCGCAAGACCCACAACCCATCTCCTAAACCCTAAGCCTTCTACCCACTTTATCCAAAGAGCTCACGAAACCAACCAGACCGGTACAAATCCTCACCAATGGGGGATTATGTTTTTGAGGGTGCCTTCGGGCTTCTTGCTGTGATTATAGTATGTAGGGGCCGTAACAATTCGTTTACGGCTTTGGGGGTATGTTAAATTAGAATATATACCCCCCAAATCCCAATTCTACTTAGGAAGGCCGTTACATTGCACCCTTATAGTAACCGGTTTAATAAAACTTCAGACCCTTTAAGGGGATCCCTTAAAGAGGCCTTGTTCTGCCTTGTTTGCCCTAAACCCTATTTTACAAATCCTCACCGAGGAGGGGTCAAGGCCTCTGCCAGCCCCGGCCGCAAATTGGAAGCGCGCCACACCCAGCTCGGCAGGTCAAAAACAGATGTATATAGGGGTTTGGGTTTAGGGTGGGTGCAGGTTTCAAGTTCTAGGAGTTGTGGGGCATTGTGGGGTTCACAGGGTCTAGAAGTACTGGATGGCCAAGCAGACGAGCGTTACAAATCTAAACATTCGTCGGGTCGGAGAGAGCCGAAACACTAGACCCTAAACCACAAGCCAATATTCGATCTTGAGGGTTTAATGTACATCCCCTGATTGGAAAATCCCGATGACGTCAGACTTCAGATGGATGATTATAGAAGTCTTAACCCTAAACCCTGAAACGGCACAAGTCTCTCTTGAACGGCTTGACTTCAGAATACCTCGGCTTAGCCCCCTGGAGTCGACTTCATCAACATCGGCTGAAGTGGCGTCAGTGCTGCAGGCGAAGCTCCAGGCAAGGCTGAAGAAGGCTGTTACACGCGATTACGCCCTCAGGGGCATTTCGGGTCGTGACCTCATTCCATTGCCAGGATTTGCTGGCAGAGCTGCGCCACATCAACGGGTCGAATATCGCGATGCTAGCTGGAGTCGAATACTTAGGACTTAGATAGTGAACGGGGGAACTTCAAACTTTTTGGCCTTATATATTAGCTCTATCTTAGAAAGTTTGAACGTTTTGGGGCCCGGTTGTTGAAGAAGAGAGTTACTATAGGGGCCGAAATAATTACCTATACTGCCTATACTATTTTGGGGGGGTTCCTTTTTATAATACTAATATAATAGAAGCCAGAAAGTTGGAACATCAATATCCTCATGCCCTTAAAGTAGAGTATAGGGGATCCTAGCACCAATCCTCCTAAACCCATGTTCCAACTTTCTGGGGTTCACTGTAATGGGCAGAAGAGGGAGGAGGGCATGGGGACCTTGCAGATGGGCATTTTGAGAGACTTTAAGGCTAGGTTCCTCAGTAGTACCCTTTTGCCCTTTTTAGTTTGGGGTCCCCTTACTGTTGATGGACAAAATCCTGCATGACCCTAAGGACCCTAAACTATGGGAATTATGGTATATTCCTTACAATGGGTAATGCAGGATTTTGTCCATCAGCAGTATTAAACCCGAGTAGTAGGAAAAAGGGTACCCTTATTATAATGGGCCTACTCAGGAACCTAGAAGGTGAGGGCGGATCCCGAAAGCAAGAGCTCAGCTGACAGGGGATACAACGCCTTCGTCCCGTTTCCAGCCGGCGGAAATGTGTATCCCATCCCTATGTTCGACTGCAAGAGCAACAAGAAGATCAGTGCAATACCTAGATAGGAACACCCTTGAGGTCTAAGTATGTATTGTATAGGTACATGGAGCCCTAGGGAAGGTGCAAAAGGATTTCGGTTTGCGGTTCAGGGTAGCCTGCCTCAGTATGTGGGGGTCGCAGCCTGGCCAAAACAAGTCAAAAAACAAGCGGGTTGCCCTCCGGGTCAAAGCACTTCTCCACTGTTTTAGGGCTCAGGGTGTTTAGGGTTATTTTACGGCCTACACATTTGGGTGGTTGTCAAAATTATGGTCCTTTTTGGGTCCCTATTATAATACGGCACCTATTATTTAGGGTACCCAAACAGGGACCTTAATTTTGACAACCACCCATTTGGCATCCAGCTACATTGGCCTGTAGGAGCGCGAATACAACCATGGTCCGGCCTGGACCCCGGGAGCCCTCTACCCCTTAATTAAGGAATATGGCTTAAATTACATAGGGCTTCATATTATGATTTAAGCTTTATTCCTTAATTAAGGGGTATTGGGCTCTCTGGGGAACTCACGGAGCAGCACCCTAAACCTTAAACCCTAAACCCTATCAAGGCCCCTATATTATTTCAATACCCTTATAGGTCCCTTATAGTAACCCTTATAGACCCCTTGAAAGGAACCCCATTCTAATTATGAAGGCCTCTATATTAAACCTTAAACCCTAAACTCTGGAGATGAGATAAGCTCGGGCACAGGTTTCTTACCCAGACCCTACGACTTATTGGCTGTAAACTCGACTTTTCAACTTTTGGGCTTCTTATAAGGTAGTCGATTCTGAAAGTTTCAACTTTTATTTTCTTGGGTTTTGGGCCAGTGGGACGATGTAGTACTTTGCTTTGGTTGCCGAATTTGTCCTTGAGCGGACGATAAGCAAAAAAAGACAACACAAGTATTCAGTATTCCAAAAAAGGACTACCTTGCAAGGAGTCACTAGCGGTGGTACTTCGGCTTCTGAGTTTAGCTACGGCCTCGCCTAAGCAATGTTCGACTGTCTGCCAGTTTAGCGTTTAGGGCTATTTGTACAATACCCGCGTTGGGTAAACCCTAGCCCTAAACCCTAAACCCTTGGGCTGTTCGGAGTCTGCGGGCGTGAGCATTTCTGGCGGGCCTACCGTTCAAGCCACATCTACAACTTGACTGCTTTTAGGAATTCTGTTGTATTTTTATTATGATATAACTTAAGGGGACTAACAAGAATATTTTCTATTCTGGTTCTAGTGGCAGCTAAGAGAACCCTAAACTCCCAAACCAAGGCCGTTTGGGACACGGTACCTGAGCGACAGCCGGTCATCAAGCAGTACGACCAAGTGAGGCAGGGTTGCAAGCCAAAGGTAAGAGAATGCCCCCCTCCCCCCGGACAGTAGCACCCGTTCACCCTTTCATATCTCGGGGGTTCCTTGCTAAACGGAGTGATACAAAAAAGGGCGCCGGTACTCTGAACCCTGAACCCCTACACCCAAAATCCAAACCCGAAACCCCAAAACCCCTATAAACCGTAAACACTACCTGTAGCCGAAAAGACCTACCTTTTTCAGGAGCTATATATGAAACCATTGCCTAAAAGCTATGGCAGTTACCCTAAGGGTCCAAGTACCCAATTATCATATACTCTCAAAAATAGTAACCTACAAAACTACTATCCTCATGTAAGGGCCTTAACAAGTAGAATAGGGTTTTGGGGTTACTTATACAAATTATGGTATAATATGCCCCCGGGTTTGGGGCTTAGGGTTTGATATAGGGGCCCTATATAATAATTATCAATACTATTTTGGGGGTTCCATTTTGTAATTATAGTATAATGCAACCCCAAACCCTTGTAAACCCGACACCCATAACCCTAACTAAGCCCCACCCCTTTGCTCCTGAACGCTCCAAAGCCCCAGTCGCGAAAATGTCAGGGGAAACCTCGACACGGCAGTGTATCCCATCGACCCTTGGCACGGAAGCCGAGTGTGTGAGGTTAAAGCTTGAGACTTTTTAAGGGTTTAGTAATTTAGGGTTTGAGGTTCAGGGGTTAGGGGTCTGGGTTACCTTCAAGGGTCCACTTGAGTAGTCTCTGTATAGGTACTCTGGTGCCAAAGTATATACGGGGCGTCAGTTTGATAAGAAACGGCACCTTTCTGCCCAGACCCCGAATATTTCTTAATTCCCACCGCGGGGTTTGGCACGGGCTGTCATTCAAACGCGCGCGCTTGTTGAGCTTTTAAAAGCGGGCTGAAAACTCCAAAAATCGCGCGTTTGAACTTTTTAGGCTGGGGCTTGGAAGCTTGAGGAGGCCTGAAAGCTTGCCTATAAGGCAAGCCCTGGGAAGGCTTGGGCGCGCCAAAAGTTCAACGCGCGCGAAATTGAGCGCGCTTGAACTTTTTGCAGAAGGGGTTGAAAGCTCGCGGAGGCTCTGTTTCCTGGTTGAATTAGGGAATTTAGGTTGGGTTTAGGACCTGGATAAGAAATGCCCAAAATCGGATCTCATATGTCCTATTCCTAACCATTTCTTATTGAATGCGCTGGCCGTACTATTTGGGTACATGGACCCTGAGGGTTCGAAACTCATAAAGGGTTGTAAAACTCCTGGGTCTGCCGATGTTACCTGTAGTCTCCGCTGCAGTTCCTTCGTTGTCGGTTCCCTAAACCCTAAACCCTAAACCCTAAACCCCTAAACCCTAAACCCGAGCATCCTATAAGGGAAACCCCAAAAAGGAACTATATACAGTGGATACCAGGTATACTTGGGCCGGAAAGCTGCTCCGGCAGAACTGCTTTGGATGCGAAACGTGATTTCAAAGTACCCTAAACCCTAAGCCCGGGACCGTTAGCACAACCTGTAGCTCCAAAAGCCTGTATTATGAAAGTTTCATACAGAAACTATTAAAAGGTAGATTTGTTGGGAGAAGTTCCAGAACTTGATGCTTCGCAGCTTTAGCAGGTCTTGCACACTTAGACCGTTGGCTTAGGAGTTGACCGGACTATGGTAGTTGGATTTGGGTTTTAGGGTTTAGGGCCTCAGGTTTTCGTGTTTAAGTTAGTTTTAGGGTGTGTCCCAGACCTTCCAAAATCCCTTAATTAAGGAATATACCTCAAATCATATTAGGGATCCTATTATAATTTCTGGTATATTCCTTAATTAAGGGATTTTGGAAGGTCTGGGGTGTGTGTGTGTGTGTGCGTGTGCGTGTGTGTGTGTGTGTGCGCGTGTGTGTGTGTGTGTCTGTGTGTGTCTATGGGATAACAACAACCTGGAGTTGCCCTGGCCTGCCCAACACAAGCAGTATTGTGGAGTCACCATAGTAAACCCTAAACCCCTAAACCCTAAACCCTAAACCGCCTGTACTCGGCCATTGGCCTTGTAGAAGCGGGGCACCTTCGAGCTTTGAACCAGGGTTCGGGTTTAGGGTTTAGGGGTTTAGGGTTTTGTGGTTTAGGGGTTTTGGGGTTTAGGGTTTAGGGGTTTAGGGTTTAGGGTTTTGGGTTTTGCGGTTTAGGGTTTATAGGGTTTAGGGTACACCCTTAACCTCACACCCTACACCTGAAGCCCTAAACCCGAAGCCCTCCATCCTAATTTTAATTTCAGCCCTTTTTGTAATGAGCCCCCGGACCCTAAACCCTAACCCCCAATCTTCGGAACCCCAAACCATAAACAACAAACCCTGAACCCCCAAAACTGTGTGTTGAATCCCCTGCCAGATCCCAGGAAGACTTGTCAGCGAGGCGCTTGAAGCGGGTCGTCCCACCGCCGAAGAGCAGCAACGATAGAGGGGAGGCACGGTTTAGAGATGTTCAGCATACACCTGAACCTCAAATAGCCCCTACTCTTTTGTGTCTCTTATTCTGACTTCCTTGCTTCCTTGTACAAGTCGTTAGAAAGGTAGGTTCTTTGCGGTCCAGGTGCAGTTGAGAGTTTGAAGGGAGGGGAGGCGGAAAGTGTTTAGGCTTTGAGGTTGAGGGTGTAGGCGTTTACGGCCTAACCAGTTTAGGGTTGAGGGTTTGGGGTGCTAGGCTGTTGGGTTTTCAAGGTCGGCAGCAACGACACAGAGTAGGCAGAATGTGTTTTCAAGGGTGTCACAAGGGGAAAGACAGGGTCTTACAGCGGTTTGAGACTCTGAATACTGTATGAGGGTTGTTTAGGGTGTTGTGGTGCGTTTTTGGCTTGGGAGCTTCAGGCCTTTTGCTGAATGGCGTTCATTGCTTTTCGGGCTGTGTGTGTGCGCGGGCGAGAACGGGTGTGTGTGTGTGTGTGGGGGAACCAATTTTGGGTTCCACGCGAAGACCAGCAGTTATTTTCATGTCCGATCGCAGCAGGGGGCCAGTGCTCTCCCTGGGGGTCACTGGCCAACGAAGACATCCCCAGGGAGGGGTGAAAACGTACCTACTGTAGGCAACGTCTGTGACATACTCAATCATACAAGCCGTGCATTGGTTTATCTTGCAAATAGTCGCTGTATACTGGTGCTTCTGGATGAGCTCATGGATTCGCGGGTCCGAGTGCGTNTTTATCTTGCAAATAGTCGCTGTATACTGGTGCTTCTGGATGAGCTCATGGATTCGCGGGTCCGAGTGCGTACACAGGTATCAGGTTCGAGGTGACTCTTGGCTTATTTCACTATTAAATGACAGCAAGGCAATCCAGACCCATTGAAGGCCTCATGCAACATTTTGATATGTTGGTCTCAGCTGAGTCTTGAGCTCATTGCTGAGTTGATATCACTCGTGAGAACATTCTACCAGGGTNCCATTGAAGGCCTCATGCAACATTTTGATATGTTGGTCTCAGCTGAGTCTTGAGCTCATTGCTGAGTTGATATCACTCGTGAGAACATTCTACCAGGGTAGCCTGGGTGTTCGAGTGTGAATGGGCATGGCCTTCCGTCACGGCGCCACTACCGCTGCTCTCGAGGCAGTATTTCCTTGAGCAGTGCCCAGGGGGGACGACGACAGATCCTTGGCTAGGCCTCTAACAGAACACAAAACCAACAGACCGGCAAGCCTTAGATGATAGGGGAAGTTTATTGAAGTAACCGCCGACGAGTCAGCTGTTGAGTTCAAACGCTGAGACACGCCTGAGTCAGTGACATGCCTCGTACCAACGCAAGTGTAAGTCCAGACACATGATACTAGGTTCCTTTCATCATTTTGTGTTCTGTGGTTTGGTTGTGTGCCGCTAATAAATTTTACAGCCGCGAGCCTTTGCGACCCGCGCGATGGAGATCAACATCCAAATTAAAAACGTGCAGAAGCCAGAGGATGTCTTGAATGCCTTCGCAGCGATCGGCAGTGCCTCAGAATGGAGAGCTACATCCTTGAGATTGCCAGAGGTGTCGGGCAATGCAGTTACATCCTTGAGTCTGCCAGGGGTGTCGGGCAATGCAGCTACATGCCGGAGGTGTAGGGTCTTGCAGTCTCTTCCTTGAGTATGCCGGAGGTGTCGGGTCCTGCAGATGCAGCTACTTGAGTATGCCGGGGGTGTCGGGACCTGCAGCTACTTCCTTGAGTATGCCGGGGGTGTCAGGCCCTACAGCTACTTCCTTGAGTATGCCAGGGGCGTCGGACAATGCAGCTACTTCCTTGAGTATGCCGGGGGTGTCGGGCCA
>BGNK01005141.1:0-42972 GCA_003297005.1 Symbiodinium sp. clade A Y106 | reverse complement strand
CCTCTCTCGTCAGGCAATCGACTCCGCAGCGGACCTCAAGCTCAAGCGAGCACAAAGAGTGCCATCTTTGTTGCCCCAGGCGGGGCAGGATCAGCTTTGTTAACCCTAAACCCTAAACCAGACCCTGAACCCTAAACCCTGAATCCTAAACCCTCAACCCTGGCGACCCTTTGGGAGTGCTGTCGATTTAGGGATCGGGGTTTTGACTGGGCAGCGATCTGTAGCAACCTTACGCACTCGAGCCGCCCCGCCGTCCTGTCATGCCACCCGAAAAACCAAACCCTAAAGTCCCTGAACTCGCTAAACCCCTAAACCCCTAAACCCCAAACCGTTAAGTCCCGAAGCCCTAAACCCCCAAACCCAAACCCCCCAGATACTGCTCTTCCCTCGGCCTTGCGGTCGGCGCTCTGTGACAGCTCCGCCGGCCAGGCAGCCGCTATGCGGTAGCCCGCGCTCCGCGCCGGAAGGAGAAAAGGGAGCCTGCTGCAATCTTTGGGCTTCGGGCTAAGAGCCTAAACTATAGGGGTTTAGGGCTTTAGGATTTAGGGTTTGTCAATAGGGTTTAGGGTTTGGGGTTTAGGGTTTCGGGCTCAGGGTTTAGGGTTTAGGGGTTTAGGGTTTAGAGCCTAAGTTTACTTTAGGGCCTGAGGATTTGGGGATTCCTGGGGGCTTTGTGTTTGAAGTTGCTGTGTTGCTTTGGGAAGCAGGCGTCGACATTCAGAGCAATGGGCTGGATGCTTGGATCATCGACAGGGTTGATTTGGCTTGCTTCCGTGGTACCAGTAAGTGCTGATGCAAACAGGACCGTTTCGCATGAACATGCTATAGTGCTTCGAGAGTTAGGGAATGGGGATTATCCTAGGAGCTCGCCGTGGCTTCATCTAAAGGCATCGCTTTGTAAGTTACGTGTTGCAGGAGTTCGCAGACGCGAGGCGGCTAATGATTCGAGGGATTGTATTCGCAAGAGATAAGCCTGCATCTTACCGACCTTTGTCGCTATCGAGAAATCACCTCTGAACAGTAATGTCCGAACACTGCTCGCAAACCCCGTAGGCCTTAAACTGTACCCATTCAAATTCAAACAACCAGCGCTTCGACCCTAAACATCCCTAAACACTAAAGCCAAAGCCCTGCACACTAAACCGTAAATTCGCATTGCCAAACCTGCCGAAGCCTGCATCCAAAACCCTAAACTCAACACCCTAAACCCTCAATCCTAGCCAAAATTAAAACCCTCCAGCACGGCTGTCCGAAGGCTCCTGTCTCCCACATCGACGCCGTTCCGGAGCACGAAAATGGGCGAGGCGTTTTCTCGGATGAGGCTTTCATGCAGGGTGTTGCATAAGATCTTTTCAAGCTCAGGGCTTTCAGGCTTCAAGGCTCATCGTCAAGGAGTAAAGGCTCTGCATAAACAATAGACCTCAACCTGGCTTGTCCCCTCGGCTCTGGATAGAACCATAGATAGGCGACATTGCAGTGTGCCCGGATCTTCTATTCCACTCCACACAACACTGCCTTGATGTATAGCCCTCTACACACCTCTTGTAAAATCCTAGTTAAAGCTCTTGTAAAACTCTAAAACAACCTTTATGCTTTACAACACCCTGTGAATGACAGTCTTCTTCTGTTCTATGAAGCAAACCTTGCACAAACCCGAAGACATCTCCCTGAAACCCTACCGAAAACTGTCTAATTCCCTCAAGCCACTTAAGCTCCCCTTGAACCCTAACCCTCAACCCTAAACCCCAAACCCCAACCCCTAGACCCTGAACCCTAAACCCTCCTCCCCCGCCCTTCAAGAAAAAAGGCCGGGCTTCTTTCCAGAAGGCGCTCGAAGGCGGCGCGGGTAGCATCCGCGCTGCCGTTGTGCTCGTCCTCTGTCTTCAAATTGGCCAATATAGAATATAGTGCATTATGTTATATGTATATCTATATTGACATATGTGTATATGTAAATACGGATATATGAGGTTTATGTCGGGTTTTCATAGCAGTTGGTTTCCTATGTGTCCGGGTTCCGCGTTCCCAGGTTACCCCTTGTGGCTCATCCCGCCTGGGAAAGAGCCGCAGCCTCAGGGAAATCCCTGACGCAAGCGCGGCCGACAGCGTCCTGACAGAGATGTCCCGGGTTTCCAGGCTCACGGAAGTGAGGTTTGGGTATTCGTTTGTACTGTTGATGATATAAATCCTGCATTACCCAGAATAAGGAATAGACCTGGGCCTAGGGTCGTTAAGGTAATGCAGGATTTATATCATTAACCGTCGCATTTCGGGCTGTCCCCTATGCGAGGAATGTAGGGCTTTGGGTTTAGCCTTGAAGGCTTTCCGGTATAGCACGCGAGACGTCAATACGTCTGTTGTCATCAGCGCCGTGATCATGAGAGGTACCGGTACTGGCACCACCCTCCGGACTAAAAGCAGCTGGATCTAGCTTGAAGCTACGAAGCCCCAAATCCCCGCAGCCTTAACAGGCCCTTAAGACTCAAACCCTGCACCCTAAACATCAAACTCTCTTCAGGATTTAAGGGTTTAGGGTTTAAGGGTTTAGTATAGGCGCTGGCAGGCAAAGGCTGTGGATTGGCAGACTAGGCTTCGGTACTGCGAGTATGCATCTGGGGCTTTGGAGGAGTTCACGTTAGTTAGGAATGAGAGGGCCCTTCGGTTTCATCAGCAAGTTGATTGCTTCTGATGATGAGCATGGCTAAATGAAGAGCTCGTATGGCCATGACTGTGACGGCAGCTCTGCTTCGTTTGCATGATGACCCTCCACGCTAAGCAACGCCACCTAAGCTTCAGCAAGTCCCTTGGTGCTCTCTTGCTTTCCGGCTATAGCTTGTCAGGTGCTCTCTACTGAACTTAGACCCCTAGCAAAAATTCTAATTTTAGCTGTTTCTTAGGGATTAAAGGAACCAAAGATTAAAAAGTATTTCTAAGTACCCCTGAGAGCTTGTCAGGTACTAACCTTAACGGCCCTGGCCTGAAGCCTTCAAAAACACACTCTCGACTCGGAGCAGGAACCCTCCTTCCCACAGCCGGGGATGCCGCAGAGCAGAACCTAAGAAGCCAACCGAAGCGGGTTTGGGTTTGCATGTGGATGTACGGCTGTATCGTCCGGGGGCTTACAGTTTAGATTGGGAAGCTCCCATACAGATTCCTCCTGAGGAACAGGGTGGGACCCTTTCTAGTGACGTTGACAAATCAGCAGGGAGTACTATAATTGAAACCCTCAACGGGCCCTAAACCCTAAACTCTTTCCGGCGTGTATACCACACTTGCACCTCGAACCCGCAGCCTGAATCCTAACCACAAACAACCCTAAACCCCACACCATGAACACCCAACCAACTGCAAGACGTTGATGTGCGAAACACTTCTTCCAGCGATCTTGACACGACACCTTACGAAATCGAACAACTTATAACATGCTGTAACAGTTCAACCTAAAACACCTAAACCGTAAACTCTTGGTCTTAAACCCTGAACTCAAGAGCCCTACACCTTCCACCTGACACCAAAACACAAATGCAAGACCCTTGAAGCCCCTTTGCCCCCCAAAAAAATCAAAAGAACCGCCTCATCCCTAAACCCTAAACCCTACAAGACAAGAATCCACAAGGCCCCGCGCAGGTATCTCGGCCTCGCCCTTTCCGTAGCCAGACGCCATAGCCACGGCTTTACTCTTATAGAGTCGTTTAGGGCTCAGGGTTTAGGGGTTTAGGGTTTTGATTACGAAGTGCTCATCGCGTTTCATTGGAGTTGTACAGGTCTTGAAGAGGTTCTTTGGGGGTTCTACAGGGGTCTGAAGTTCGGAGACTTAAGAATGGCCCCTGGCTCAGAGGACTTCGTAAGTAAGGCTAGAAGTACCCTACTTGGGGTTATCAGTGTTTGTACGAATGGTCACGTTACTTAGAACCCTACTTACTTATAAACTTATAAGTCCCTGATCCGTGACCTCAAGTTCTTTCGTGGAAGGTTGAAATTTCAGGGTCTGGTGTGGGATAGGGTTTGGGGCGTAGGGCTCGGGGCTTTGTATGGCTTAGGGTTTATGCCGGTTTAGGGCTTCGGGCTCAGATTTTGGGTTTCGGTTCGTGGTGAATTTTACCAGCAACCCAGAACCCCGGGAAAATCCAAAAAGTAGATCCCTTAATGGGGTTCCTATAAAGTACCCTTAGTAGTATAGGGCCCCAAAGTAGGGTTTCTAGATCCACCCGGGGATTTGGGAATGCGGTCTGAAGTCGACGGCTGCGGGCAGACCTGCAGTCAGGCTCGGGGAGCCTGGAGAGGCTTGAAGTTAGGGTTTCGGGTTTGGGGTTTAGGGTTTAGGGTTTAGGGTTCGGGGTTTATGCTTTGGGGTTTAGGGTTTAGGGTTTGGGGTTTAGGGTTTAGGGTTTGGGGTTTAGGGTTTGGGGTTTCGGGTTTAGGGTTTGGGGTTTAGGGTTTAGGGTTTGGGGTTTAGGGCCTTCGGTCTAGAGTATCGGGTAGCTTATGGGTTTAGGGCCGGAAGTCCGGAAGTCGACGGCGTCAGTTAGGAGTGTCTGAGATGAGAGGTATGTTTAGCGTGTACGTCCCTAGAGTCCCGAGCCGTTTTGGAGAAGGCATGACACGACTCAGCTGTCTAGCAGGCCAGGAGTCTTCACACTGCAGGACCCCAAACCCAAAAACCCTAAAGCCGTACTGAAAACCTAGCAAGGCCTTAACACGGAACCACAAATCGAACCGACACAGGAGCCTACGAACAACCCAGCGAAAAACAGGATTTAAGGCTTATCTGGCTTAGGGGTGTGGGTTTCGGGTTTATGCGCGGTTTTCGGGATCAGAACAGCAACATGCTTGGTGTTGTGCCATTGCGCCTCCCAATCTTCTCGCAAGAAGTTCGTGACGAGGTCCGAGAGACCCACTACCAGAGACAGCTGCCTGCACTGCTGGGCGGGAGTGACGGTTTATAGGGTTTAGGTTTCGTTAGTGTTTCCGGATTCTAGGGTTTATAAGGTTTAGAGCTTCGGGCTCAGGGTTGATAAAGGCTTGAGCACCCGGGATGTCTAAAGAACCGTCACGGGCAGAACGCAGGTAAGCGTGCCAAGAGCAGAAGGTAAAACACAAGGAAGCAGTGTCTAGCGGTCGGAGCCCTGGCGTGGGGCCCGGAACAAAACCCAAACAAACCCCGCAACCTTACACCCCGTAACCTACCCAGAGGCCCCAAAGTAGTTCCTTTTTGGGGTTACCTTATAGGATTCTATATATGAACCCCAAAAAGGAACTACTTTGGGGCCTCTGGGTAGAAACAGAAAAAGAATGAGCCGATTGGGCTTAAGACTTCATGTTCACTGTCCTAACTATTTTGAAGCCAGAGACCCTTTGAAACGATGGTAGGCCATAGAGGTTTCAGGAGTTTTCCTAACCTCGTAAACCCCAAACCCGAACCCTAAACCCTAACCCCCTGAAGCCTGAACCATAAAGCCTAAACCCTAAACCCCAAACCCTGAACCCTAACCCTAAGCCCTAACCTTAAACCGAAACCCTTAACCCATAAACCCTGAACCTTAAACCGAACCCCTAACCCATAAACCCTGAACCCTGACCCCTCAACCCTTCACTGCTTCCCTGCTGAAGCTTTGCGTGTCTGGCGGAGGCCGGGGCCTTGGGAGTACGTCCACCTCAAAAATCTCCACCTGACGCTTTTTGGTAATGTAGGAACCTGATTAAGAAACCTTGGGCCTTTATTAGGGTTCCTTTTATGAATCCTACTATTTTGGGGCTATAGGCCCAGGGTTTCTTAATCAGGTTCCTACATTATGTCTATTAGAGAGGAGGCTTTAGGATCTAGGGTTTAAAGTTTTGGGTGCTTCAGTTTTCTGATTTGGGGCTTAGGGTCTGAGGTTCAGGATTCAAGGCTTAGGGCGTATTGGGCGCAGGCTGGGAGGCCCTTCAGGGGCTGAGTTCCTGTTTAGGGAACTGAATGTAAGATAATGTAGGAACCTGATTAAGAAACCCTGGGCCTATAACCCCCGAAATAGTAGGATTCATATAAGGAACCCCAATAAAGGCTCAAGGTTTCTTAATCAGGTTCCTACATTACCATAGCTGGGCAGTGTAATTATGACTTAGTAACATGATGACTTAGCTATGGCAACTTAGATTTAATCTTGGCGGCTCAGGGTCAGGCAGAAAACCTTCTGAGGCCCGGCAGCCACTGCTGACATTATATGTGTCTTGATGACGAGAATAGGGTTTGAGGGCATGTTATGCACAGGCACTGTGGGAAGATCAGTACCAATTATTCAAAGCCTTCAGAGCCCTTAGTTTCCCTCCCACAGCCTCCTCCAGTCCTTCTACTTCCGATTCGACCCAGAATCGTCAAATCCGTCACGAAACACCAAGCCCCAAGCGACGGCGTAAACCCGAAGCCCGAATTCCTACATACGGCGCTCTACACCTCCCTTGCTTGCGAGCATCCCCTGCAGCCCCCAAGAGTCTCCGAGAGCATTCAGATGCCTTCAGCCGGATTTCGGGCCAAGGTGCCTTACGAACCCCAGCAATTCCCAAGGACACCCACCCTGAAGTGCTCAGGCGTTGTAGCAGAAACCAACGCGTATCTAAAACCTATCTGTTACACCCTTTCAAAATCACACATAAACCCTATCTACACCGTTTTTAATCCCTTTCCAAACCTACCTAACTCGCCCGCCCACACCCCACCCGGCAAAACGGACGCCTCGCAGCAGCAGGTCTCCGATGCTGCCGGGCAGTGGATGAAAAAAGTCATTTCCTCAGTGCGTCTTGGGTGACTTTCGCGGCAAGGGATGTGTGTGGATTCGGATTGAGGTTGTACTTGGAGGTTCATGGGTTTAGGGTTTAGGGTAGTTATAAGCAGGGTTATAAGTCCCCTAACATGAGTCATAAGTACAGTTACCCTCCTTATAATGCACCCATAGTCTCATTGTAGTTCCTTTTTGGGGTTACCTTGAAGAATCTCAATTATGTGTTTGGTTAAAACTACAATGGAGACTATAGGTAGGGTGTCAGACTCAGATATACAGCCTTACGGGAGTTCAAGTGTTTGGTATTTAGGGCTCGCATGATTTGGGGTGCCACTGATAGAGTTTGTATGGGTTCTACAACCTCTTGGGGCTCATGACCTTTCCAAGGTTAGGGTTCTTTTTAATTTTAAAGCGTTAGTACTGGTTTCAACGGTGCAGGGCCCACCATAGGCCTCACAGGATTTAGGGTTTTAGGTTTTAGGATTTCAGGGTGTGTCCTAGAGGCCATACGATTAATACAGTTTTTACGATTACACTCGAGAACCATAGGTGGAGCTATAGTAGAGGCAACTGAGTCTGGCAGCGGAAATACTACCTCCAGGAAGGGACTGCGTCTCGAAGTAGCAAGCACACTAATCTTCAGAGCCCCGATATGCACCGACTTCAACCACGAACTTCAGGGTTGTGATCATGCATTGGGCAGGAGCTCATGGCAAAGTCTTTTGTCGTCGGTGTTGCAGCTTTGAGGCTTGCTTCGAAGACTTTGCGATCTTAAACCCGACCCTTCAAGGGAAGTCCCATCGCGGACATCCGAGCTTCGGTGATCATTACGTTCACATAGCTGGTCTTTGTGACGCTACGAAGCGCTTGAGCATAGTGCCCTGAGCAGGTGCGGGCGCTGGATACATGAAGTGATAATATGAAGCATTAAATCTTTGAATATTCTGCGATACGATATGTGTGTAGCTGCGCATGGTATGCATGTTTGAGCACAAACATTACCTTGTATTAATCCGTTGGGGTGGGCGAAACAAGTCTGAGTGAAGTTGGTCGCTGGACCTGCGACATGCCGACAGCTGACGCAACAGTGGTCATTGTGATGAGCAGACCTCTTCTTTACCCTCAGGGCCGCAACGATCTTCATTCAGCGTTGATGAGGAGTGCCGCAAAAGATGCCAAATTTCAAAGGCTGCTACTGGACATTGGTTCTACGGCTGTCTGTTCCTCCCCCTAAATTTCGTCCCTACGCTGCCTGATTGGAGATGAACAGCGAAAGCCACAGCATCGGCTCCGGGGAACAGCTCCGCCACCTCCGAAGTATGGGGCTCAAGGCTGACAGGGCTTAGCGTTTAAGGCTTCTGGGTTTAGGGTTTCGGGGGTTTGGGGTTTCTAATTTAAGGGTGTAGGGGCTCATGGCCCATGGCTCAATGGGTTTAGGGCTTCAGGGTCAAGGGATGAATGCTACTTGGAGGCTTATGGGTAGTGATAAGTGAGGTTATAAGGGGTCTATAGGGTTCCTCTGAGGGTTCTATAGGGTTTAGGGTTTAGGGTAGTTATAAGTGGGGTTAGAAGTAGGGAAACTATACTTATGACTCATATTAGGGGACTTATAACCCTACTTGTCACTACCCGTGAACCTCCAAGTAGGGTTTCAGGGCCAAGGGATGAAGGGTCGGCGGTATCAGATTTAAGGATTTAAGGTTTAGCCCTCAAAGGTGTTTAGGCTTTAGGGGTTCAGGGCCAAGGGTTGAAGGGGTAGCGGTCTCAGAGCTAAGGGTTATAAGGGCTTAGGACTTACAGGGCTTCGGGTTTAGGGCATAAGGGTCGAGGGTTGAAGGGTTAATGCCTTAAGTCTAAGGCTTTGGGGGCTTAGGGTTGAAAGGGCTTAGGCTTAGGGCTTTGGGGTTGAAGTGTGTGGGTGTAGGGTTGAGCGGCCCAAAGGGTTCAGCTTATGGGCCTGGGGCTTGGAGCCATGGCCGCTAGGCTTCACGGCAATGCTTGAGGCCCAGAACCCTGGCCTGAACCCTACATCGAGAAGAGGTGTCGGTGTATGTGTAGGGTTTAGTTGAAAGGTGTGTCTATCTTTGCCTGAGAGTTTACATGCAGCTGTTGGGTTTCTGATTGCCGCCTGCCAAAGGCCACTGTTCGGATCATCCAGGCTGGACCAACCTGGGAAGCTCAGGCAAGGCTGCAGGACCTTAAAACCAACAACCCGAACTCCAACAGTCCCTAAACCCTAAACCCTAAAATGGCCCTAAAACATTTAAACCCTAAACGGGTGTTCCGGCGGACTATGTGTGGGGGGGGGATCCCACTTCTTCAAAACACGACATGGGCAGCGGGAAATGAGAAAAACCGAGATCTCATACTGCCCGTGTACAGAATCCTGCCTACCAGCCTAAACTAGGCGACTTGCTTGCTAGGACGGATTTTGCCTTGAGTACCTCGAGCTAACATAAGAAGAACTGAATGACAATAGTACCCTCCTGCCTAACTAACACAGGGGCCGTGATGATTCGCTATACTACCGCAATTATAATCATAATCAGGACGGCAAGTTCACATTTGTTCGATGCCCCCTTGTTTGAATGAGCAATTGGGGATTTTGCCCATCAACTGAAGCTGGGCCAAACGTCGTCCGTATGCTGCGGAACCCAAAAGACCGATTCTTCCAGAGGATGAGACAGTGTAGGCTTTAGGTTGAGGGGTTGTCGGGTTGAGGGTAGAGGGTTGAGGGGTTCAGGGCCAAGGGGAACTCAAAAACTGTCTTGAAGCAACGTGCCCCGGACAGCAGACAAGTGCAACGAGGTGCAGTGTACTCTGTAATTACTTTTGTAGGCATGTAGGCTCTTCAGATTGACTGAAAACAGACAGAAATCTTGTGGAATGCAAATCTTTTGCCACATTGTAGGGATTGTCCGTAATTGATAAACAACGCTTTGCAGTAGCTGGGCTATGCCCAATGACTTCTATCTGTTGCAAAAACAAACTGCATCGGCACGATTTGACTTGACGCCACGATTTAATTATTGAACTCCGCCGCACCAGCCTCTTTGTTGGTACGGAGTGCCACTAGTGGAGACTTTACTGCTAGAACCATGTAAGGACTGTCGGTCTAACAGCGATGCCTCGTCCAAAGGAGCTAGGGACAACGAATGCCGCTCGCCGCTAGCTGTTTCGATCTGCACCATAGGTCCCAGGTAGATCCTGTAGCTGGTCAGCAAAATGCCTCCAATGCTAAAGAAGCCCACGAACCCGCCATCCATGATGTCGAGTTTGAAATATCTCGCTGGCGACGGCGAGTAACATACGACATAGTCCTCCTCGAGCGACTGGTTCTGAAACCTTTCCTCACGGTCCGAACCGAGAAGATCGTGCCACTGCAAGCCGTCACACGAGCAAGAGATCTTGAATCTGGCATCCTGATCATTGAAGAGCTCCAGTCCCACGACATGTACTGCGGCATGGGGCAACATCCAGGTCAATGCCTGCCCGGCCTTGAGTCGCAGGCCTTTTCTGTTGCTAGCAAGCTTGTTGAGCGTGTCAATGTCCTGTTGGTACTCTTGGAACAGACTCGGCGAACTTGGCTGCAAGTTCACCCAATATCCGAGAAAAGGGCCTGCTCCCTCAGAATTCCGAAGGGCCTCATATCGGTACCAGAGGCTCTGCAGGACATTCCCGGAATATTCTCCGTTTGCGGGCAAGCCATTTCGAAGCTCGGCGTCTCTGAACGTGCTCTTGCAGGCGACACATGAACTCCTCAATGTCAACGCCTCTGGCGGACCCCAAAAGGGGCGCAGTTTGCGGGCCACATTTGCGTGGCGCTGCACAAAAAGGCCGAGCTCAAGACTTCCAGCATCAGCTGCGGCGTAGGGTTTAGGGTTTAGGGTTTAGGGTTTAGGGTTTAGGGTTAGGGTTTAGGGCTCCAACATATCATGATATTTCTGCAACGCTTCTTCCGGAAAGGACAGAATCTGGGCCAGAGCAATTCTCCGAAACTCTGCAATTTGAAGGCTGTGCGCGGCTTTGAAAGTCACGCAAGCATTCTAAGTCCAAATGTTTGCTTTGACCTTTTCTCTGCAGATGTTGTTTAGCAACGGCACTTGGTACTTGTCTGCTAGCATCATGACTCGCATTAACGTCACGACATCGTCAAGAGGAATCTGCCCGGAGTATAGAAACCGCAAGAAGGCTTCCACCGCTATGGCAGTCGAGTCTACGATCACAACCCAACGCTTTGCACCTTCACTGTAACTGCCGTTCATCATGGCATCAAAGACACGAGACCACTGGCAGAGAAGGACGGACCACACCTTGTACTCCGTGCAAAGCACTTCACCTTCGCCATCTCCCAATTCGGCCGGCTCCTGAACCGCTATGACGAAGTCGCCACCCTTGCCGAAGCAGTCACCTCAGTTAGGTCTACGGTTTAGCATTTGCGGACATTTAGGGCTGATACCTTGAGGGGTGTAGCAAGCGAACTGTTCGCACATGGTGGCGTAGCCATCGAGACCCCGAATTTCAAATCCAGTCGAACATCCGCCTGGACAAGCAGGAAGCTCCTGCTTTGTCAGTTCCTCGACATTACAGCTTCAATTAATTTCGAGGAATGCCAAGCCAAAGGAGGCAAATAAGCTCACTCCATGCGACTCCAAATCTCTAAGCCGATGTGCACGGATTCTTCGTTCCCGACAGAAACCTATTTCAACCATGTTGGAATGGAGAAGAGTTTGGCAACCACTCCCTCCCCCCGCTCCAACGTGATGAAAATGCTTAATTCGCGCAGGTACAGCATCGCAAGCAGGCAGCTTTTCTTCTGACCATCTGCTACCAAACTTGTCTGGTTAGCCGGGCTACTCCATGCCTTGACCGATGCTTCCTGGGCTCCCCATCCTTGGAGCAAGTCGCAGTCCAACGCAGATGCCAGAGACTTCACTACAGAGTCCTGCAGCAGAGTCTTGGGCCAAACCCTCCGGTCACGCCTGCAGTGCTGAATTGAGGGAAAATTCTACCTCGTGCTCGCTAGGGAAATTGAGGCCATACAAGAATAAGTATGGGATTCAACTAGGAGTTATGTGGAGGCTTCAAGTGCTGAGTCTACTGAGTCTAGTGCTATTGCTTGATGACTGGGGGCTTACAGATTTCAGTTTCTGTCTTGCGTTATGGCAGTGATGCTTCAGGCTCAGAGTTCTGAAAGATCCGCCCACGAAGAGCAGGGACACCATTTGAACAAAAGTGTGTGTGTGTGTGTCTGTGTGTGCATATACATGGTTCGAAGCAGCTCATATTGGGCTGTACTTGCGCGTGAAACTGAATCCTGAACCCTGCATCCTCTCCGCGCGTCCTTTAGCTGAACATCTTCAACCTTAACTACTGGGTTGCAGTTTTGGGGCCCTTCAAAGTGTTTGTAAATGGGTAGCCGATAAGAGCCATAAGGAAATTCTAAAGTTTCCCAAGGTGCACCTAGACTAAGTCAAAACCTCTAGAACCCTGGACAGTAGTGGTCCAGCCCACGAAGGCAGTCTCCCCCAAACTCGAGGTGCATTGGCTTGACATATGGATGCTGCGCCAGTTCAACGGTCTTAGGGTTTAGGGTTGAGGGCCGTAAGGGTTAGGCTTCCGAATCCCTGCATGACAATTCCCTGCGGCCGATACACCGGCGAGCAACCACCCACAGCAATGTCGTATGTAAACTAAACTAAACACTAAACCCCTAAACCCTAAACAGCTAAATCCTAGGCACTTCGACTTCAGATAGTCGCTTCAACTGTCCTGGCCAGCCGCCTGCTTGCACCCAGCAAAATCGGTTTTGTGTCTTTTGGGGCTTTGGGGACATCCCACGCCTAAAGCAGTCAAGTCCAGCCGCTATCCACAAGGTTCATGGCGCGAGCAGCACGCTCCTGGTTGAGGCTACAGGGTTCTAGTAGCTTTGGGTATCAAGTTTCAACGGTTCCGGC
This sequence comes from Symbiodinium sp. clade A Y106, assembly GCA_003297005.1. NCBI lineage: Eukaryota > Dinophyceae > Suessiales > Symbiodiniaceae > Symbiodinium > Symbiodinium sp. clade A. The sequence goes on along the minus strand of BGNK01005141.1, from coordinate 30,257 downwards.
GTGAAGGGGTACGAGCAAAGTTTATGGATCGGCCGCTTTCAGTGGTAGTGCGGCGTGAGACATGCGATCTGGGGCTTCGAGATTACCCAAGGGTCCAAGCACCCAATAATCATATGCTCTCCCAAATACTAACCTACATAACTACTATCCTGAGCCCGAGTACATAACAATGGACCCTTCGGGTTCTAGATCTGCAGATAGGCCTGACATCTGAGGCTCCGCACAAGGGTTGAGAACTTGAGGTGTCGGCTTTTTTGGGCTGCTTCAAGGTCCTACTCTTCAGTGCTCACACTGCTTCTGACAAGGAGCTTGCGTTGCGCTGTAGGTGGAAAAGGCTCCAGGTGCACAGGCTGCCGCAGGCTTCATCGTAGGATTAATCACTGTTTGATGCTTAATCACACGTTTATGCGAAATTGAAGGCCGCATGAGGTCTCCTGTGGCAACTCGAGGCCCTAAACCCTGAACCCTAAACCTTAATTAAACCCTGAACCCTAAACCCTAATTAAACCCTGAACCCTAAACCCTAGACCCCCCAGAGCTGCAAGCAGCTGCCTTGTCGCCATTCATGTAGTGGCCGAGGACAGCCACCAAGTTCGACCTCATCACCGAAGCTGCAAAAATCTACCCTCAGACTGGTTTATATGATTGGTTTGAGGGGTTTAGGGGTTTAGGGCTTTCGAGTCTTAGGGTTTAGGCTTCGGGTAGGATCCACACTAGACAGACCACAACAAAATTGTACAGAGAACCCGGCTTCAAACGACTAAAGGAGAGCCTCAAAGCCAAGGAATACTACGGGTGCTGTTCAAGGTCCCCTTAGAAGCCCAAAGGTTACGAGCCTTGCCAACCAAGCTGAGTACATAAAGAAAGGCCGCGAAGAAGCCCAAAGCCAGAGACTCTAAAACCCCGCAAGCACGGAATATACCTCAAAATAGGAACCTTAATGCGTTTTACGGTATATTCCCTAGTTGAAGGGTTTTTGAGTATCTGGGAACCTTCAAGCTCAACAGCCCCGAAAGCTAAACTGCAGCCACAGGGCCCCGGAACAAGCTCCGCAACTCGGGTGATTGCGCCATCCTCCGCCGAAAGCAGAGGTTAAGGGTGTTGTTTAGGGTTTAGGGCACGGGGCTCAGGGTTTGGAGCTAGGGTGTTGGGCTGAAGCTTGAAGCTTTGGGGTTGCAGTTCTACTGGCAACATTGACATGCATTAACCGGTGTGCATGTACCCTAAGCCCTATATACTCTACACCCTGAACTCTAAGCCGTTTACAATGTGCCGGTTACGGTGCTGGTCACCGGACAAAGGATCTCGCACAAGTGGAGCTTCTCTCCTGGATCCTCGAAAGCCCCACACTATGCGGGGTAAATATAAGGGTGATTGCAATGAGGTTACTTGGGGGACTGCAAGGGTTGCTAAAACCGTAAACCCTAAACCCTAAGTATATCATATGGTCATCCCTGAGAAAGGAAGTTCAGTAGTCGGCACTGCAATTCTCGTTACACTGCAGAGGTTTGGAATTAATTCACACAGCCGCTTCATTGAGGTGCTCGAAGCTCAAAATCTAAACCGTAAAGCTGATCATGCGTAATCCTAAACCCCAAACCCTCCACTCAGAGCCTCCGCCCCAGTGTCCCAAACGCAAAAGCCCTCTGGCCTCATGCAGGGAGCCCCAAACCTGAAACCCTCTGAACCACAATCATGAAAACCTACAGCCCCAAACCTCAAAATCTAAAACCCCGAAACCCTAAACCCCTCAGCCCTGAAACCCAGACTGCCCACTGAGCTGCCACAGCACAATCTCCGTAGTTAAAGTGCTTTCTTAATTCAGAACAGCCTTGACTTAGAAGTTTGCACGTCCACCTTGCACCCCCTGGAGTTTCGGACACTCCACAGTCTCCGTAGCAAAAGTGTTTTCTTAATTTAGAAGAGCGTTTATTTCGTCGATTGCGCGTCGAACATATAGAAACCAGCAGATGCAGGTCCTTGCTCAGGAGCTTTGCAAGAGAGTAGCCTCGAGCCCTTTCGGCTGCCAAATCTTCGCCGTGGTACCTCAGCACAGCTCAGAGCTTCGCCTTTTTGGGGTTTGGGCCTTAGGGGTTTAGGGTTTAGGGTTTAAGGGTTTGGTGTTTCATGGCCTGGGGTTTGAGGATTAGGATAGAAGATGGTTTAAGTTTATAGGGTCCGAAGGTTTCAGGGGTTGGGGTCTAGGGGTTCAGGATTTAGTGTTCAGGGGTTTACACTTGATGTAGGGTTCTCAAAAATTGCATGTACAAGTCCTTATTATGCGGATCCTAGAACCTCCTGTTTAAAGCTTGGAGATCATTAAAAACCACCATCGGTGTGGGCATGGATGTGCTGCTGTTTGAAGCAAGGGCAAGTTTTTGCCGCGGACAGGCCCAACTTCTCGCGTCTCGCGATTTCTCGGAGTGCCTAGGCCGAAAAAGGTGAGAGCAGTGACAGGTATGACTCACATGATTCACATGATGGATTCCTGCACTTTCGGCAGCAACTCAAAGACGGGACACACAAAAGGGCGTCCACATCCCTGAGCACATGCAGAGAACACAGAGAAAAAAACAGAACGCTCATCCCAGCTCACGGATCACTTAGCCTCGATTTTGGAGGCCGTCAAGAAAGCCTGGGTTGTTCTCTAAGTGCCCCCAAGTTCTGCAGGGGCTCTGTAAAACCCACAAGGGAGAATTCCAAACTGTACTCGACTGCCCCTAAATCCTAAACCCTAGAAACTAGAAACCCTAAACCCTGTAAGCTCTGTAAACCCTAAAAGCATATATCAGCCAAAAGGGCCCCCATATAAAACCCTTGCGGCCGCCTAGAGGCTTCAAGTGTGGTGATGCCCATTCCCTGGGGAGCTCTTGTCTTGGCCAAGTCCTTGCCAGTCATCTTCCCGTCCACCATGATCTCCAAGCCAATGCACTCCTGGCCCCACAATGCTTTTGGGGCATACTATACTATGAGTATAATACAATAAGCTTCTGAGGGCTTTGGGGTAGATTATCCCACAATTATGGTACTAACCCCGATGATCTCCAAGCCAATACACTCCTGGACGGTTGCAGGGTTTAGGCTTACGGTTTAGGTTTGCCCAAACCTGACTACTAAATCCTGAACCCGAAACCCTCAGGAACTAAACCAAAAATCGAGCCCTCTGGCCCCACACCCTTGTAGAGGAGACGTACCCATTAGAATAGTGCTTTGGGGTGTATTATGCCATAGATATGATACGAACCCTACGAAGCCATGGCTGAACAAGAAACCGCAAAGCCCTGACCATGAATATCCTAAACACTGAAACCCTCAAACTCTAAAACCATAAGCCTACGCTCCTGGCCCCACTTCATGACCTTGTCGATGGTGGGGGTCTCCAAACCCACGATCTCAGCCAAGCCTTTTGCGAAGCATAGCCCGGTAGGGATGTCCTCTGCCAAGTAGCGGTACTTCAGATCTGGCATGAACTTGCCATCCACCTCTTTGCACGGAGGTTTTAGGACTCAGGGTTTCTAGGGCTTAAGCTAACTTGCCGCCCGCCTCCTTGCACGGGTGCTTCAAGCCGTCGTAGGCAGCGTTGGTGTTCATGCAAGCCTTGAGGGAGGAGGTGTCCTTCATCTGCCCATCGTAGCAGTCCAAGTACCACTGCTTCAGCGTACCTGGAAGGATATCAAGGATCCTTTTTGTGGGCTTCCTTGTTCACAACATATTGTCAAACCCAAAGGAACAGAAAAGCCAAAAGGATTTGTAAGATTGCCCCGGGTACAAGCATCCTTCATGTCCAAACCTTTGGCAACCTCCTCCATCTTGCGGCACAAGAGCCTAGGTTCCCCAGTAACCTCTAAACAAATGAGGGTACCCTTTTCCCAAAATTATGTTTCAATAGGGCCTACTTGGAGGTTCATGGGTAGTTATAAGTAGTGTTATAAGTCCCCTAAGATGAGTTCTAAGTATAGTTACCCTACTTATAACCCCACTTATAACTACCCATGAACCTGCAAGTAGGGACACCCCAAAATACAAAGGGCAAAAGGGTACTACTCAGGCACCCGGGAGCTGTACCTCATCGGTCATGCCGGTCAAAACCGTCTCTGTGAAGTCATCGACGCCTTGGTAGAAGAGGGGGGCCTCATCTTTCGCCGCACCTGGGTTTTGAAGTAACCAGGGGGAAAAAGTATAGACCTTTTCTATATAAATGGGCTCCCTTTAAGTAACAGGTCCCAAAAAAGTATTAAAGTATGGTACTCCAAAGCCCAGGCACCATCCCAGCTCTCTGGGCTCCATCGACCATACATCACGCCGGGGTGGACGATCATGCCCGGATTGCGGAGGCTGATGCCCAGGTTATTCGGACTCTCCAGCACCTTCGGTAAACACCATGCAAACCCTAAACCTAAGCCCTAAACCCTCAGCCGCCTAAGCCCTAAACCTTAAAACCTTAACCCCAAACCCACTGGTGTCCAGGTTATTCGGACTCTCCCACACGTATAGGAGCCGTTATAGAAACCCTCAAAGGAACCCCTAAACCTTGAACTAAGAGATACCCTGGAGCCCTTGTAGAATCCCAGCGCCTGAGGGTTCACGCCAAGAAGACCCTGGAGCTTGGCAAGGGCCTTCTTCGTGGCCGACACGGGGGTCACCTGGGCTCTTCTTAAACCCTAAACCCTAAACCCCATAGTTTATAGGGTTCCTGTCAGGGTTTTATAAGGGTTCTAGACGGTTTCTATCAAGGCTCTGAGTTAAGGAATTTGCAGCCACTTCGGGGTGTTAAAGGGGTTTTATAAGGGTTCTATGAGGACTCAGAGTTAAGGAGTATAGGTGAAGTTACCATAATGAGGAAACCATACATATTGCGAACTCTAGAACCCTGTGACGGTAACTTAAATGAAGTTCTTGAGCGGTCCTGAACAAGAACCCAGTCACGGCTGCAAGAATGTTGTTCTTAGTGCCGAGGATGGTGGCCTTCTTGCCCCACTCCGTGAAGCGGCATGCCCAGGGCAGTGTCTCGAAGCCACCTTACTTGCCGTTTCAACAGTTCACCTTTGGGATATTATATATATATATAAATAAATATATACGGATTGATGCAATCCAGGGATTATGGTTCCCCCACTCCTCAATAAAAGGATTCTGACTTCACTGCTTAGCTGCAGAAGATCATGTCCTTGGCCTTGTCCCCAAGCTTCGAGGCGAACAAGATGTCGCCGCCGGAGCGCGCGGGCATCGTGGCGACGATGGTGCCCGGCTTCATGTAGGGCGCAAACTTCTCGAAGTATTCGCCATGTGCGAAGGATGGAACCACAAGCAAAATCAAGTCAGCGTCCTTGGCGACGGAGGGGTCGTTAGTGATATCCTTGGGCTTCGACTTCATGACTCCACCACCTGGGGTTGTGAGCTCAAAGTCCGCCTCACCCAAAGCCTCCTTCCACTTCGCGGCCTCATCGGCAAAGAAGGACACGGCGATGGTCTTGTACCTCTCATCTGCAATAACCGGGCCCAAACAAGTTCAAACCTCCTATAATAGACTCCATATCTATATATATATATACATATATATATTTTATATTATATATATATGTACACAGCAAGGCCAAAAGCTTACATTTCTCCCATTGGATCAGTAAGGCACCTCACTGCAAACAGGCCCGTGGCGACCTGGGCGGCGTTCCCACCGCCGCAGCACAAGACCGTGAACTCTGCATCGCTTCCGCTCATGGCTGAGAAAAGGGGATAGGGAGTTCCTACTGGCAGCTGGGAAATGACAAAGTGCCTCGGCACGAAGGTAGCATCTGCATCGTTGTTGCCTCGTGGGCTCAATCCGCCTTTTCAAATCCGACTGGTTCATACTTAGGTTTCCAAGAAACTCGGGCCCCGGTGCCCAGTTCTGTCCAGGATCATAACAATCGTGCTTCGACACCAGCCTCACCCACAAAGGCAAAGCGTGCCCTGCATTAACAGCGCAAAGTACAACTGCAGTCAAAGTCTGAGGAATTGCACCGCTGGTGAGTCAGGACCCTAATTTGCAGAACTACCCTTATAGCACCCTTGTAGAAACCATATAGTAAACCTTATAGACCCGTCGAAAGATCCGCAAAAAAGGACCCTCGTTTGCAGACCCAGCAGGGCTTTGACCCAAGAGGGACCCACGGACTTCAAGCCACGACTTCGGATTAGGGTCTAGAGTTTAGGGTTTAGAGTTTAAGGTTTAGGGCTTAGGGTATAGGGTTTTAAGGTATAGGGTTTAGGGTACAGGGCTCAGGGTTTAGGGACATCCTTTGATGACTTGTCGTTCTTCTACCGCGAAGTATCAGTAGCGAAATCAATGCCCAAACCAGCTGTCGGAGTGTTTGGGAAAGGTTTGTCTTTATGTTTGGACTTCCCTAGTAGACTCGTGATTTCTGCTGCTGCTACTACTACTACTACGACGATTTGTGGAGTCGGGGTGCTTGTGAATTGCAACCATGCCATCCGACACCAGCGGGATGTGCTCGAAGACTTTCGTCAAGTAGCCTGTCTACAGGTCTGAGGGCTCCAGGTTCATCAAGGTTTAGGGTTGTACGGTTTAGGTTTAGGGTTAAGGGTACCTTGTACGCAGCTACCCAAAAGCACATCTGAACCTCGGCACCTCAATAGCAAGCCCTAGCCTCTATATAGTCCCTAAAGGGAGCCCGAGGCCCCCTGAACCCTTGAAGCCTAAAATCCTGCGTGGAGTGGCGGGCTAGTACTATTTGCAACTGTGGCTTTTCAGCAATATACAACCTAAACTTCGCGGACATAGAGGATCACGAATAACCTGCACCTCTCCAAGTACATGGATGTCCAAGCCCGAAATCTGAGAGGCTGCAGCTTTGGCCAAAATGGTTCGGCTGATCGCGTGCAGTCCGGGGCTCATCTTCGGGGCTGAGTATCCTAGCCTGAAAAAGGTTGACATTTTCAATTATGGTAAGATTATATAAACCGCAAAAGGTTAAAGGTTACCTACTGAGCTACTAAGTGATACAGGGGCTCATACAGGGTTTAGGACTGAATGATTAAAGCCTTTCTTTAAAGTACCTACAACGACCATCGCGCGGATAAGAGCAACAAATGAGTACCCTTAGCCCCGGCGTCTACACTCCGTACCCTGCATAATTTAGGGCTTGGGGTGTGGAGCCCGACTAGGTCTTCGGAGGATAGGATCTAGGGTTTGGGTACAAGGTTGGGACCCCTTATATACTGAACTAATATACCCTAAACACCCACTAGTACAGAACAAAGGGCTCCATTAAAGGGCCCTTGGGGGGATCTTGGCTGTGAACCCTCAACCAAACCCTAAACCATGTAATTAATTGCCCTATAGACCCTCAACAACCACGAACAACTGGGTGCTCGGACCATGGCTGCCGATGGGATCACGGCTCCTGCAAAGTGGTTGATTCCAGGTTTCAAAAGCCCAGGGCTTGCGTAGATTCTTGTCTCTTAAAGGTCTAGGATGTAAGGCTTGCGTAGAATTTTGCTTTAAGGGTTTAGGGTTTAGGGCTTACGTAGAGTTTAAGGAATTAGTGAGCCCTCCTAGAGGCCCCTATATGGTTTGACTAGGGTTCTGGGCTCCGATATATTATACTGATCATGGGGAACCCTAAGAATTATACTGAAAAAAAAAACCTAAACCGTAAACACTAAACTTCAGACCCTACACCCTCTAATCCTCAAGCCCTCAACTAATATTGGTAACTATTCCTAGACCCCTCAACTACCATCTAATATACCCTAAGTACCAACTATTAGGGACCATAAGGGCTCTATTACAGGGCCCTTAGCTTACCTTTGGTTAGTAGGGAATGGAGGAATGGGGTACAATTATAACTACTATTACTACCATTCTTCCATCCCCTACTAACCAAAGGTAGGTTAGGGGGTCTTGGTTTAGGCTTCTTAAGAAGAAAAAGCAAGCCGACGACCCGCTCCTGGCGCGCTCGAGCGCTTCGCTGGCGTCGCCGGCCTTGTAAACGGCTTGCACCACGGAGTTCACCTGGGCTGTCAGATGGGTTTAGAGTTGCGGGTTGAGGGTTTGGGTCCAGGCTTTAAAAAGAATTGGGCCTGAACAATAAACTCCAGACGGCCTAAACCCTAAAGCTCTACTATAGGGTTTTAAAGCTACCTTAACCTACTTTCTTGTAGGGTCCCTATAAATCCCATATTAGGGTTTATAATAAGAACCTACAAAAAAGAAGGTTTGGTAGGTTAAGGTAGAGTTCTTTAGAGCTTAAGGCTTCAGGGTTTCTAGTTCATGGTTGGGATAGGATTAAGAATATTCATTTTTATTCCTTATTGGCTTTAAGTACCCATAAAAATGTCAAATGTTACCCACTATGACAAAGGTTTGGGGCTTCGGGATTTTCGGCTGGGCGTCAGAAGGTGTTGGGTTTTCGGGTCGAGGCCTCCGGGTTCGAAGCTTCAGGGGCTTAGGGAGTTGAGGGCATAAGGGTTCAGGGTTTAGGGTTTAGGGTATAAGGGTTCAGGGTTTAGGGTTTAGGGTATAAGTTATCAGGGTTCAGGGTTAGGTTGCGAGTGTTTTCTCATTTAGGGCTCTTTGAGTGTTAGCACTTGCGCTTCTGAGCACGAGCGATGTGTTTTCAAATAACTTAGGGGCTTTAGGATTCTTTGGAGATTAGGTCTAGGGGGCGTTTTCGCGCGGCGGTTCGGGGGCTCATTGGCTAGCTTTATGGTTCGGGCGTGCATGGCTCAGGATTTGGGAGCTTCCGAAAATAGGGGGCCCTAATATAGTAACCTAAATAGTAGGATCCTGATTAAGGGCCCCAAAATAATGTACCCTAATTTTCGGAAACTCCCATTTAGAGTTTCAGGTTAAAGGGTTCACGGGGCTCTGGGGTCCTTCAGGCTTCGATCGAGTTAGTCTATTTGGGAGTTTCCGAAAATTAGGGGACCATAATATTAGTACCCTAAATGGTAGGATCGTTGCTATAAGGACCCCCAAATAAGGTACCGATATTCGGAAACTCCCAAGCCTTGGGAGCTGTCGACTCCCCTCGGACCCCCAAGCACGAAACCCCAAAGCCTCTAAACGCTAAACCCTGAACTCGAAACGCTGGGTCTACAAAAGACGGAAGTAATTACCCTGAAACCCTAAACCCCAAACCCCCAAAACGGAATAATTACCCTGAAACCCGAAACCCTAAACCCCAAAAGGTGGGTAAATACCCCACAGCAGAGCCGAGGATCTATCGGCACATGCTCGGCCGCATGGGTGATGAAGCCGTTTGGGCCGATCGGATCAGCCTTCCAAAACTAGGGTTTAGGCTATAGTATAGGGTTTAAGGTTGAGGGTTTAAGGTTCAGGGTTTAGGGTTTAGGGTTTAAGTTTAGGGTTTCGGGCCGGTTTAACCTTAAACTCTACAATCGAAACCCTTCGACCGCTTGAAACCCTGAGCTCTAAGCCCCCCCATAAACTTTAAGCCCCGTAAACCCTAAGCTTGAGTAAACTTAAAAACCCCAAGGCTCTTGAAAATTTTGAATGGGAAGGGCGGGGTTCGTGGGTATTTCGGGTAGCAAAAGTCTCTGAGTCATAGAAAAAGACTCACAAGAAGTTGGTGAAGTCTTCTCTGCCAGATGATGCGGATTTGCGTGACTGCCAACCGCAAGAGTTCGGAGCAGCATTGGCCACAGTATTCTGCCTTGCCCTGAAACCCAAGCCCTAAACCCTCCCTAAACCGCCTAAACTCTAGTTTGCAACAGAAAGAGATGGCTCGTACGCAGAAGCTGCAGCTGCTATCGCACAGCGTCATGTAAACCTCGGGCGTACACAAATTGAACTTGGGTTTCCGCCTTCCGGTTAAACTATGACGTCCCTCGCCCTAGATGGCAGCCTTCTGCTCATCTGCGTTGCTGCAAGTATCCCGTTTCTGAACCTGTGTTGCAAGTTGCACATAGGTGTACACGATCCCAAGCTGTGAACTTCCACACTCAAAACTGCAGCCGGTCTAGTAAATAAATATATGTGTTCGGGACCCCAAATGCTAACTTCCTAAATCTCAGCTCATCCTTAACGCTAGACCCCAAACCGTAAACCAAACGCTGAACCCTGAACGATAAAGACCTAAAAAGAAAGCAAGCTAGGATCCCCAGTAACCAGGAATAAAAAGGGCTCCCTTCTTGGTATTTTGGGTAGTTTTCTACCGGAACCTAAGACCACAAAAAGGGAACAAAGGCCCACTGGGAATTGGAGGTGTTATTATACAGTTATAATACGGAACCTACAAGGTAGTATAAGATAGTATTGGTAATCATTTAGGCCCTTGTAGTAACTAAACCCTAAACCCTAACCCTAAGCCTGAAGCCCGAAGGGTCTGCTAAGGAGTGCCTGCCGGGCCCTCTCTAAGGCGGACTCGTTGCCAAAATATCCATGCATTACCTGCCGGTTGCTTGAGGGTTTAGGGTTTAAGGCTCAGGGTTTGGGGTTCAGGGTTCAAGGTTCTGCTTTTAGGGTTTAGGGTTCAGGGTTCTATTTTTAGGGTTTGGGGTGGAGGATTTAAGGCTTTTGGTGTGTTTGAGGGCTCTTCCAAAAACCCGCAACTCAGAGGATCTGCAGAATTGCCGGGGCTCCAGACTGAAGGCGATGCGGGCAGACCGGTACTTAATGACAGGACTCTGTGTAACATTGGGCTGTTCCATCGCGAAGCGATAAGCCCCAAAACCATAAAACCCTCCACCCAAAACTTCCTAAACCCTCAACCCTCAACCCAAAACCCTATGTCACATCCTAAACCCTCAACTTCCTAAACCCTAAACCCTCCACCCTAAACCCTGAAGCCTCAACCCTAAACCCTGAAGCCTCAACCCTAAACCCTAAAGCCTCAACCCTAAACCCTAAAGCCTCAACCCTAAACTTCCTAAACCCTAAACCAGCTCAGACCCCGAAGATGATCTGTTCATTCCAAGCGCCCAAGCGGCTAAAACCCTACCTGGGCCCCAAAAGTATGTAGAATAATGGCCTTTTTAAGGGTTTTGGGCCATGATTTTGCGTACTTTTGAGGGTTTAGGTAATAACCCTGACACCAGCTGGGCTTTGCTCCAATTTGCCCAAAGACCGCCCCCAATTGTGCCAACTCAGCTTGACTGAAGCCATCGTGCGTTTTAGGAAGCACCGACTACGAATGGAAAATCTCGAACATGTTCAGAACAGTGCACAGAAAGCAACAACCCGAAACGAAGAAGAAGCAATCCTTAAACACTGAACCCTAATTAAACCCCGAACCCTACACCCTATATAAACCCTATAGTTACCTCAAAACCCTCCTGAGGCCTAATCCCCAAACCCCGAAACCGGCACCTGGAGGCCACTACTCACCAGCGGCACGTGCTCCAAGACGGCAAAAAGCCCCTGCGAGCTGAGCCTCAGCAATTCCGGGGCCCAAAGCAAGGCTTTCGGGTTTAGCCTTAAGGTTTAGAGTTTAGGGTCTAGGGTTTAGGGTCTAGGGTTTAAGGTTTACGGTTTGCTTGGGCTTTGGGGTTTAAGGTTTGGGGTTGAGGGTTGAGGGGAGGAGATCGACCTTCGGACTTGGAGGTTCATGGGTAGTTGTACGTGGGGCAATAAGTCCCCTAATTTGGGTTATAGTTATAATTAGTTACCCCACTGATAACCCCACTTATAATTACCCATGAACCTCCAAGTAGGGTTTTAAACTTAGGGGATTTCGTGGTCCTTAACTTCATCATCCCGACAAGCCACATGTGCTCTTCGCCGCTCTCGCTGTCCTCAGACTTGTAGAGATAGCGGTCTTCGGGTGGGATTGGGGTCCATCTCTTATTTGACTGGTCAGGGGGGCAGGAAGAAAGACCTATTGCTGTGAGCAAGACCGCGAATACCGCGTGCCCTCAAGTCCAAAACAGTTCCGGTAGCTTTAGCAATAGAAGGGGTGATAAACCAACGCAGCGCTGAAAATAATGTGGCTGCAAAGTGAACAGTATTCGAAGCGGCGCTGAAACTTGCAGCAATAGAGCGGTAGGAGTAGCAGTGGTAGTCGTCGTCGTAGTCGTCGCCGTCCTCGCCGCCGTACCAGTACAAGTTGTTTCAATAGCAACATTAGGGGTAGTAGTGGGGTAGTGGTGGTGGTGGTAGTAGTAGTAGTAGTAGCGCAAACAGTGGTAGCAGCACCAGTAGCATTCGAAGTGAAGTATCAGGGCAGCAGTAACAGAAATCCAAGACATGGTATGACACATAGTACTATCTTCTCATGGCGTATTTGGACTGCTTGCAAAAACACCCCACACCACAACACAGAACACCGCTGTCAATTGCAGCATAAGCATCACTGTGGCAGTGGTGCGACGCGTCGACGCTCAGCGCATGGGGAAACCTCGCGGTCACATGAGTCGGAATTGGGAATGCTTGCCACACAACGTCACCGAACGTGACATAGAGGACCGGTCTTGGCACCTGCATGATAACGTACTGTCACCAACCCGTGGCACCCTAAACGAAAGTGGATGTACCCTGCTGCACCCTTCCTGTCACCTTCTTTGATCAAGACTGGCCCTGTCTTGACAGACTAAGCCTGCGTTGGCATATCCAAGGCATGGGAGATGCTCTGGAGCCTAGGTTTAGGGTGTTGGGCTTAGGAAACCCGGGAGACTCACATGTGTTGCTCTGTGTTGCTCAAAGCCTTACAGAAGCCGCACGATGCCGCCCGGCAACAAGGATTCCATGGTCAAGGTATCTGGCCCTGCCATGGTGCCTGTGCACGGTTTAGGGTTTAGGGTTGAGGGGTCCGGTTTAGGGTTTAGGGCTTAGGGGTCCTGTCTAGGATTAAGGGTTTAGGGATTCGGGTTTTGGGTTTAGGGTTGGGGGCATGCGATTTCGGGTCGTGGACGGCCGCTCGGCAACTTGGTGGCATTGAGCCGCGCATCACAAACTCACAAATCACCTGATACTGGAGGTAGCGAGCAGCAGCGTAAACACTAAAATTCAAAGTAGTTGTGCTTCTAACCTCACAGCCTTACCCTGGAGCGTCAAGCGCTCACCACTCTGCAGGTGGAGGTTTCGATTCAGAATCGCCTCTGGACTGAAGTTTGTGGGCTGGTCTGACGGTTTAGGGTTTAAGGTTTAGGTTTAGGCTTCTTATTCCAGCAAAGGTCTTTATCAAAACAGACGCCTTAAAGGGAACCCCCTCCCCCCCCCCCGAAATTCGCAGGGCCGGCCTCCTTGTGTTCGCTCCAGATCAACCGGAGGCCATATTGATGAAGTTAGAGCGAGTTCGGGTTTTGCAAGGAATTGAGAATCAACCGAGGTTTTCGGCTATTGCACCATAGGTGCATACTCTTACTAGTCGTTTCCTGACCATTCTGAAACCATATCCATCCCTAAGAAACCGTATAAAGCTATACATAGACACACATAGGGACTATAGGACTGCAAGGTTTAGGGTCTTGTGCGGGGACTTATACAGTTTACTTCGGGTTGGAGTTTGGGGTTCAGGATATACATCCCGGAGCGGGTTCTAGTCCTGGTTCAGAAGACCTTCTTGATGTTCTCTACTGCTCCTTGGCGCACGGGGCGCGCCGCTAAAACTTGTCAGAGCCAAGGCGAATCAAGTCCGATCAGATGTCGGTCTGACTGAAGAATGGGGCTCTTTAGGACTTCGGGCTTTGGGTTTCGATGTAGGTTTCCTTTAAAGGGATCCTTAAAGGGGTCTATAAGGGATCTATAGTCGGGTTCTGTAATTTAGGCTTTGTGTACGGCCAGCAGTGTCTCATTCACGGCTCTGTTCTGGTCAGCTAGTCGCATACGGACGTGGCAGCGCACAGAAGCACCGGCTTTCTTCTTCGGGCTCTCTACCCTAACCCTGCGCCTTAGCATACCCCTAAAACCCTAAATATCCCATGCCCCATACCGTAGCATGCAGAGACGACCCTGGGCAGCAAATCCTGCTACGAATGAGACATGAGAAGCAACTTCTGCTCATGGCGGCTGAAAATGGACCATTCCGTCCCCTCCGAACGGCTCTCATCGTAAGGGGAACAGAGACAAGAGTCGGAAACATCTCAATACCTACATGTGTTACTACTAGTTATTGGTATTTCGGAGGTCCCAAATCACAACAATATAGGGACCTGAATTCGGCTCGGGCTTTGGAGGTGTACTATGGCATGCTCAGAATGAGGAGCCCTAAAGAATGATATTCGGAATTATTCAGGCCCCCGTAATGTCTTCACTGTAACCCCAAAACCATCCTCCCCTGAACCGTTTAGGGTTTTGGGTTTAGGGTTTAGGGGTTCATGTCTTCACTACCATATCCCTTAGAAGCTCAAGGTCTTCCAAGGCTGTCCTTTCTTTATAGCGACCGACGGCTCGAAACCTTGGGATAGCTTGCGTATCTGGGTAGTTCTCTAAACTAGGATCCCATTTAGGGTCCTTTTTATAAGGGTGCCATACTATTATTTTGGGGGACTGAAAAAGGGATCCTATTACCCCAGATCCTGTACTTTATGGCTCAAGGTTTGGCAAAACACCGGCAGCTGAAACAAGCTGTGTTTCGAGGATGGCCTGCGGAAACAAAGGGTCATGATGTTTTGGGGTTCTAAATCCTTCACTCCAAACCCCCGGAACCTTTCACCCTAAACCTCAAACCCTAAACCCGAATAGACTTGGTCCCTCACGCTCTAAAGCTCCAACTTGCGAATGGGGTTCGGGGCTTCCGGGCCCCTGCAAGCTGAACTCCCGGCCATGTTGCGAGAGGCTCATCTGCATCCAGCATACCTCCCGGAGCTTAGAGGAGGTCTGCACATGACAAAGGCTGTAAGTCAAGGCTTATGAGAGCTTTTCTGTCGGGTTCGGATGTTCAGAGAGGAGGGCTTCGAAGCCCTTGAAGGAGATGCCTACAATGCACCTGCAAGATGGAACCGTCAGGCTTACAGCTTGCCAGGGTGTTCGATCTACTCTGTGAGAAGTATGAGATACGAACCCTACAGCTCCCTGGAGGCCACCACACCATTCAGGCCCTGTAATCTAGGGGCCTTAATAATTGGAATAGGGTTTTGGGGTCCATTCTACTACAAATATAATAAGGAACCCCCAAAATAGCATAGGTAATTGTAGAGGCCCCTAGATTACCGGCAAGACTGTCTCTAATTAGGCGTTGCTTAAGTCGAGTGGCAATTCCTGTGCCCGTTAAGTCGCCCAAAAACATAATGGAGGAGCTCAAACAGATACTCCTGTTGAACACACGCAAAGACTTGGGACATTGGGCTACGCACTCCGAGCTTCATCAAAAGTACTCCAAGATCATAGGAGGCATCGAAACTCCAAAGACCTGAACTATATTTTGAAGTTTGAGGGGTCTTTGTGCAGCAACTGTAGTCAACGTGATCCCGAAACCTGGACCAAACCACGAAACGCTGAACCGTAAGCCCTAAACTCCAAACTCACACGCCTGAGTTCTGAACTCTAAGCCCCTATGCTGAACCACACCGCCCACGAGACGCCTCGTTTGGAATCCCAAAGCGAAGGCGTTACACTTTTTGCAAGCAACCATGACAAGAGACCCTAACCTACAGAACCGCCCGCATAACCCCAAAGCCTCTATCCTCATCTTCTGACTCGATAGATTCATGCGCTTGATTCCGTGAGACTGGGATGGATTGAAAATCCTGCGTCCTTGTTTGGTAGTTGAGGTCAGCATTAGAAGAAAGCAAGGTTTGTAAATGCGACATATCCTCTTCTTAGCATTGGGTTGAGATACGCACCTTAAGAAGGACCCAAGTTGCTGGATTTGCCCAGCTCGTTCATTTGCCCGTGCCTTCGCCTGCTTAGCAGGCGAAGCCCGAAACCCCCGGCCGAAGCTAAATCAGGGCTTCGGGATTTAGGGTTCTCGGGTTCAGGCTAAGGGACTGCAGGTTTCGGGTTGAAGGATTTAGGATGGGCTGAGGGCTTAGGGTTTTGGCCCTCAACCCTAAACCGTAGACCCTGGGTTTAGGGTTTCTAGGGGGAGGGCAGCCCTACGACCAGGGGCGGTTGGCTCATCCTAGAAGTCGCTGGATCCAGTCCTGCGCCATCGTGGCTATAGGGGCTTAGGGCTTATATAGGCTTTAAGGCTTTAGGGTTTAAGTTTAGTAAGGGTTTATAGGGGTTTAGGGTTTATGGGGGTTTAGGGTGTATAGGGGCTTAGGGTTTATAGGGGTTTAGGGTTTATCGGGTGTGTATAAGTATAGGAGTTTCAGGCTTAGGTTGATTGGGTTTGCGGGCAAACAGGGCCTGGCAAGCAGGGCTGGGCAGTAGAGTTTAGGATTCTTGCTTGGAATGCTTCCTGGCTTTTCTGAGTCGGCGTCTCACTGCAAGAAGAACTTCGTAATCCTAGGATTTAGGGTCCTCGGGTCTGGGA
This sequence comes from Symbiodinium sp. clade A Y106, assembly GCA_003297005.1. Taxonomy (NCBI): domain Eukaryota; class Dinophyceae; order Suessiales; family Symbiodiniaceae; genus Symbiodinium; species Symbiodinium sp. clade A. The sequence goes on along the minus strand of BGNK01005141.1, from coordinate 13,878 downwards.
TTTAGGGTCTAACCTAAATGGGAGTTTCCGAAAACTAGGGGTACCTTCTTTTGGGGTCCTCATAATAAGGATCCTACTACTTAGAGTACTGATTAGGGTCCCCTATTTTCGGAAACCCCCAAATCGTAAACCCGGTTTAAACCCTAAACCCTGCTTCAACCCTAAACCCCTAAGCCCCTAAACCCCTAAGCCCTCAACCCAAACCCTGGGCCCTCGAAACCCGGAACGCTGCTTTAGTGTTCCTTTAAGGGTTTAGGGTTTAGGGTTTTAGGGTTCCTTGAAGGGTTCCTTAGGGCATCTACAGGGGATCGATAAGGGCTAGGGCCGGCTAGGGGTTAAGGCATAATCTCCTGCTACACGAACCACTCCTGAACCTAAACAAGTACCTATAATACGATATAGTATGACGGAATATATAGTATGATGAAACATAAGATAGTACAATATACATTCGTAGAACATAAAATAACATGACCCCTGAACCGTGCACCCTAATGTCTACGTAACCCCGAGATCCCCAGCCGAACCGGCAAAGATCTATCAACACCCTGAGGGTTTAGGGTTTTGCGCTTTGCAGTTTAGGGGAGCCCGGAAACCTAAACCCTAAACCGTCCAAGCCCTAAGCCTATCCCTCTCAAGGGTGGCGGGTCCGTCTCTCAATCCCTGAACCCTAACATTGTAGGCATAGGTGAAATCCGAGCTCAAAGTCCTTGTTGGCGACATGAACAGACGACTGTGACTTCACGCCGGTCATGACATTGAGGCCATCGTGCCTGGTGCTGTATCTCAGCAGTTGCCCTATTTCGGCTTAGGGCTATAACAATCAACACAACAATGTGAAAAGAAAAGAAACGCACCGGTGGTGCAACAAATGCTGTCGGTGCCATCACCGACACCATCATGTCCATCACTTTCGAACTCGCCATAGCTGCACTTAGCATGGTCATGCTGCTAATCATGCTCCTAACTACCATCATCACCATCAGAGCCCTGCAGGTTGAAGTGAAGCCGCGCCTTCGAGACCACAACACGACCGGTGATAGACGTTCAAGCAAACTGCTTCTTCATGGTCGCAAGCATGCGACGAACACTGTCAAGAGGGCTAGCCATGCTAGTGGTCAGAATAAGCACATCATCATCAGCAGCAGCATCATCGTCATCATCTCACCACGGTTACCATCGTGATCATGGCAGGCAACAAGCACTCCCAAGGGAGTGTCACTTGTTTATGTTCATGATGGGCTGATAGAAAGCATCGCTGAAAGATGATACAACAATATGACGGATGAGAAAGCTAAGCACGGCTGGATGAAACGACATGTGAATTCAAAGCTCCGACACTTCCCGAGCATCTGAAATCCGCAAAGCTCTGCAATTCCGAATCCTAAACCCCTAAAGCAGACACTCGCCCCGTCCCGGACTCCGGGTGCGACCTGCGAAGTGAAGATGCGCGCTTTAGGAGTTTGGCGTATGGCGTATGGTTTAGGGGCCCAGGGTGTGGGGTTTCGGACTACACCACCCAGAGCCCGAACCCCCAGCTTTAGGACCCCAGCTTGTAGAATCCGGGCTCGCCGGGGAGCCGCGTCGCGGAATGACCCCGCTGCCCGTACAGCCTGTGGCATACTCTTTGGGCTTGGGGGTCGAGGGGTCAAGGCAGCTTACGGTTTATGAGTTTAGGGCTTAGGGGTTTGGGGCATGTGGTTCGTTATTGGTGATACGACCAGGATGCATTTTGTCTTGCTCTTTCGCCCGTTGATGGCTACTGGGGCGAAGGAGCCTTACAACCGGCATCCTAGAAACGACTTCGCGCTGAAACCTATGCTCGAACCTTGAACCCCGTGTGTTAGGACCACAAATGAGTACAATGCCGCTTCTTTGATTGATGCAGAATCTCGTCGTTGAGATGCGCGGCGCAGAAGCGGATAAACTTTTTAAGACTCGGTAAGGCAGATGATCACCTCAGGCTAAAACTGGCGAGACATACAACATCCAAACGGCTTAAAGATTGCTTTCTTCTCAGCTACCAAGAAATTTCTGGTGCTCCAGTACTTCCTGTTGCTCCGAACACTCTTACAATGGAAGATTCAACTGCACCCGGAAACCAAACCCTCGTACATCATCCCGTACATGCGAAACCGTAACCCTTAACCATAAGCCCTTACTCCTGCTCGCTACACTCCAAACCCCATCAGCCCCAATTCCAAACCTCCAAGCTCGTAAACGTACAGCCCAAATCCCCGCCCCCAATCTCCTAAAACCCCACATCCTAACAGCTTCACCCCGAAAACCCTATATAGAGGGCCAAACAGCCCTCAAACCCTGACACGACGGCACGTCAATTTCATGGGGCCGCCTGGAGAAGGAGGTGTCAGACACAGGAAGCCTCGGCACTAACTGTGGCATGGCCGGGCTGCCCAGACCGGGGGCGGGGTGATTAGGCTTTAGGGGCCTTAATAGTTCGAAGCGGGTTTTTTGGGGGGGGTATATTATACTGTGATTGTAAGAGGGAACCCTGAGGAACATGTTGGTAATCTACATTTTTTCCATGAAAAACATGTTTTTTCATGGAAAAACATGTCTAGACCACAAAAAAAGGCAAAGAACTTGCGACGAAACCGGCCTCTGACCCGAGAGCAGGGGCCTTGAACCGGGGAGCTTCAATGAGCATATGCGGGGTTTAGGGGTTTAGGGGTTTTGGTATTTGGGTGTTTTGGGGTTTAGGGGTTTGGGGTTTAGGGGTTTTGGTATTTAGGCGTTTTAGGGTTTAGGGGTTTTGGGGTTTAGGGGTTTTGGTATTTAGGCGTTTTGGGGTTTAGGGGTTTTGGGGTTCAAGGTTTAGGGTGTAGGGGGCCCATGCCCGGAAACGTTTGCTGGGGCTGTCGGTCTTTCTGCTTTTCGATGTTTTGCGATCATCTGCAAAACCAGCACTTGCTCGACGAATCGTGCGGAAAAGACAGCCCGGCCGAACAGTGCAGAAGCACGGACATTCTAATTTCATCACGATAGTATGCGGCTCACAGGAGTTGTGCGGACAGGCGGGTGCAAGTGCAAGTGCAGCCGTGGAGCGGGAACCTCGTCGCGATCTTGAACTCACCCGCCTGGCAGCAGAGAGCTTGTGGGCTTTCGGGTTTAGGGAGATAGCATGCTTCATACCTGCCACGGCCACCGCCAATATCAGAAATACCACCACCACCAACACACAACCACCACCACCACTGCCACCACCAGCACTCTTCGTCAATCTCATGCGCATCCGCGACATCTCAGCAAGACCCAGCATCACCATCCTCGTCCCAATCATCGCCATGATCGTCAACGCTTCAACATCAGAAACAACAAGCGAGTTCGCATCATCATCTTCACCATCATCATCATCGCCATTACTTCGTCGTCACCATGCGCCATCATCCCCAGCGTCCTCCACGCCACCAGCTGCGGCCTGATCGTCACCCTCACATCTTGGGTACTGCCCCACTCCGTAACAGTTGGACAATACGTATTATACAGATATATATGTTTTAACTGCCTTGGGCGCTAGTCGCATCCCGTTGGCGACGCCAACCTTGCTTAGTGAGACCTAGTAGTTCGGACCACCCCTTACAGATATATAAGGTCCTCAATAGTAGCCTTATCACGGACTGTTACTGCATGGGGGCCAGTACCCTAATCGTATCCATCATTCACAATTTCATCATCCCTGCGCTTGATCAGCAGCGTCCTCGTCGCGTTGTCATGAAAATCGTCACCACCACCGCCACCGCCGCCCTCCCCCACCACAATCAGCACCAGCACCACAATCATGATCATCTCCTACGATTCTATGACCGAGATTGTGGCCATCAGCATTGCTATCCCCTTCGTAGCCTCTAAGTACTGCTCACCCTCATGGCATGCAAGGACCTGTAACTTAACAGTTTCCACCGGAATCCTCGAAAGCCTGCCGCTGCGCAGTCCTAATATACAGGCCTGAATGATTAGCATAGCATTTCTGGCTTGGTCGTCGTGTGTGTGTGTATATATATACATGTATATACATGTATACAGCCATACACATGCATACAATATATATATATATATATGTATATATATATATATATACATACATACATGCCCACTATACATATGCATTTTGCATGTTTACATACATATACATATGCTTATGTACATACATATGTCCATGCATGTATGTCTGTATGCGTACATATGTATATATATATATGGACTGTAAGGAGGTATCATAAATAAAGACGTATAGCTAGATACTCTATACTCTTTACGAACCCAGCGACTCCAAAACGTAAAGCTAGTGGGTATAAGCTCATGCACTTGGAACATCTTGGAGCCCTAGATGATCCATATAGTTTGTGGCTTTGCGGTGTACGATGCCATGTCACAGCTACTCACAAGGGGAATGCAGGGGTCTTGATGACTGTAATCACTGCAATCATGTAGAGTCTATAAAGGAATAGCATTGCGAACTCACACCCCTGTAGAAGAACCCTATAAAACCCCAGACAACCCTAACAAACCTGTAACTATCTACAACTCAACTCTGATGCCTTGTTCCCAACAAAACCTCTAACACAACACAGTAAAACAGTGATAGAACCTGACAAAGCCCTATGGTAGCTCGCCTTGCGGGGATCGCCATAGAACTTTCCGTACTCCCTGCGATGAAGGACGCTGGGTGCAGCTGGCTTTTTGCTTTGAAAAAAGGGTGCTTTCTGTTGGGGTTTAGGCAAAAAATTTTAAAAAAAATTTGCCTCGCCGAAACTTCGAAGGCGATGGGAGAGTGAGGGCTTTTGGCTTTGGAGTCTACTCCCTGATGCCTTCTTCCTCCCTTTCCTGAAAGGAGCCCCAAAAGGAGCCCCAAAAAGGGAACGTTTCAAGGGAACCCTAAAATTAGGATCCCTATGATAGTCCTTCTGAGGGACTGGCGCATTAATCTGGAGTCTGCATTGCAGTGGCGGGGCTTCGTCTCCAGCATAGAGTGTTCAGAAAAGAAGGGAAGGGTTTAGGGTTTAGCTTTTAGGGTTTCGGGGTTATGGGGTTTAGGGTTTAGCTTTTAAGGTTTCGGGGTTATAGGGTTTAGGGTTTAGCTTTTAGGGTTTCGGGGTTACAAGGTTAAGGACCTACTTTGTTGCAATAAGGCATTGGGGGGGGTAGGTTTTGGTATAACCATGTAAGGACCATGCGGGCAATGCTACAACTGATTCTTAAGCCCCCTTTATTGGGGCTTTAGAGCTTGCGGTTGGAGGGTTTAAAGCCTAAACCTAGGGTTTTGTGCTTTAGAGCTTGTGGTTCCGAGGTTTCGGGCTAAAGTTTAGGGCATGGGGTTTAAGGTTTACGTAGCGGTCTCTTACCAATGCCTACGGTTCAAAGGACCCAGCAACAAGGTACTTGGCTTAGGATAGTAAAGTGTAGGAGTGTAGGTTGGTTAGTATTTGGGGGAGTAGATGACTATTAGGTACATGGACCCTTAGGGAATCACTAATTAAGATGTAGGACTCTCTTACCAAGTTTTATCATACAAGTACCGATCAGATAGTAGTAATGTTAGTAATAATACGAAGTAAAATAAAAAGTTCATTCCTCCATGCTGCGACGGTCCAAAAGTTGTACAGCAAACTTTCCCAGGTCCCCTTTTATTCGTAGACTCCTCCGGAGTTCCCCTTCCCAAGTTATAGTGGCTATAGTGATTATAGTAAGTTGTACCAGAAGATCATTTGGGTGAGAGCGGCTAGGGTATTCGTGGCAGAAGCTCCGCTACTCCGCATACCCCGGTTACTACTTTCTGCTGCAATACAATAGAACAAAAAACAAGTATTTGTAATACTGGAGGGTGAATGGCATCAGGGCTTGATTTAAAGTTTGCGGAGGTTCGAGAGTTCAGGGCTTAGGGGTGTCCTTGAAACCTGAAGCCGAGCCTTTGAACCCAGAACGCCACCATCACCCTCAACCGCGAACCTTGAACCCGAAACCCTAAACCCTAACAAATTCAACAATGTAGAACAGCGAACATGGGGAATAGTATTACGAACTGTTCGGGTGGGTGTATATATATATATATACATATGCAGAGGTATGTGTATATATGTATATACATGTGTATATACATATATATATATATATCATATGTATGTGTATATATGAAGCAGTGAGACACAATTCAAAACCTCCAGCCTGAATGGCTGGACCCTAAACCCTGAACACGGCTGAGGGAGCGGCGAGTTGGGTTTCTTATAGATACCTGCGGCTTCAAGTAGTTTAGGTTGAGGGCTTAGGCACAAGGGCCTGAATAATTACCACTGCCATTCCAGAGGGCCAGAGGCTTCCGTATACAATATGAGTATACCCCAAAAATTCTCTAAGCAAAACCCAAAAATCCTCTGCAAGCACGGGGTGAAAAAGTTGTATGGTTTAGGCTGTCTGTGTTCGGGTGTCGCGTCCCAGTTGCCATAGCTTTCAAGGGCTTTGGGTTTAAACAGCTTAGGGCTCACTGGACTCTGTGGCGTTTAAGAACCCTAAAGACAAGGCACCTAGGCTTCACAAATTTTAGGGTTTAGGATTGACGGGTCTGCACATGTGTTTGAGGTTGTCAGGTTCCGGGTTTCGGTGCTTAACGGCTTCCCCTAAAGCCTAAATCCTGCACCGAATCAGGTTAACAGAGTTCATCATTCTGAGTTTAAGGGTTGGCCGGTTTAGGATTTCGGTTGCTCCCAAACCTCCCAACCCTAAACACCTACACTCTGCGTGTCCAGTGAACTGTTCAGCGATGAGATTCTCTAGACCCGAAACCCCAAACCCGACTTCTTCATCAGATTCATCATCGGCTGAACATATTTGCGTCGTTGCTATGGCTCGCACTGTTCGAAAAGTGGTTCAAAACCAAGCGGCTCCTAGGTAGTCAGGATGCTGATGATGACCGTGGTGACGGTGATGATGGTGATGACGAGCTAAATGCTGCTGCTACTACTAACACTACTAGGTCTCTGCTACCACGAGTGTTCTCTCCACGAAAACTCCAACTTCCGACTCTTTCGACTTGAAGTTGAGTCGGGGAGCATTTCGCGCCCGCCGACTGCAGGGCGTGACCTGACCGTCACGGGTTGGGCTTTTGAGTTTCGGACTAGCTTGCAGGATCTTCGGCACCGGCAGAAAAGGGGGCCACAGAATGTGGGGGGCTGCGATTATCAGGGTAGGGTTCACAGAGGGCTGTAGGGGGCTAGGAGAGAATACTATTCGTATTTATTCCCTCTCCTACAATACCTACTTGTGGGGTATCATGGGGAGCCAAAGCTTAACCTTTTTCATAATATAAGGATTCTCTAGGCATTGTACTACCCCAAAAGGTTAAAGGATACTTTCTCTACTACTACTGTTGATGGACAAAATCCTGCATTACAAATTATAAGGAATATACCATAATTCCCATAGTTTAGGGTCCTTAGGGTCATGCAGGATTTTGTCCATCAACAGTAGGAATACGTGGAGCCGCAGGACAGGGTTGCTTGCGCGCTCCACAGCTGTCCACTCGGGCTGAAATTCCTCCTGCGACGGTACTTTGGCTTGGATAAGCGACGACTCAGTAGGGTTTAGGGTTTAGGGTTTAGGGAGTTATGTAAGAGTTTGGACACTTAGATCAGTCTTCTGGCTCCATCACAGGATAGTTGCGGCCAATCCAAGTGGAGTGACCCCAGAGTCTCATGCCTCATCCCTGCATGGCATAGCGGATCCAAACGAGACTAAAACTTGACAACAGTAACGAGGATCTGTTGTCAGAAGCCCCTAATCCCTAAACCCCTAAGCCCTAAATACCCTAAGCTGAAATAAGCCCTAAACCCTAATCCCTAAACCTCTGAACCCTTCAACCCTAAACCCTAAACCCTTCAACCCTAAACCCTTAACCCTTAAACCCTAAGCCCTTCAACCCTAAACCCTAAACCTCTGAACCCTTCAACCTTCAACCCTAAACCCTTAACCCCCAAACCGCCAAACCGCACAAACCCTGCCACAAATGCCCGAAGTTGCTGAGCTCAAAACATCCTGGCTCGGCGCAGCTGGCTCCAAGCTTCTCCTGATTTTAAGGGTTTAGGGTGTAGGGTGATAGTCACCATAGTCATGACTCCTAACAGTTGATACGAAACGTCACCATAATCATGACAAGGATACTAGCAATAAGAACAAACCAAAAAAACGAATACCAATAAAACAAGAAGAATAGCAATCAGATGTAGTACTAGTTGTAACGGTAACAGGGGGAATAATCATAATGAGTCTAACAGTAAAGTTTAGGCTCTAGGGTTGAGAATTTAGGGTTTTAGGCCCTGCCTTTCGGCCCTGGGGTTTTTACGGTTTAGGCTTGAGTGTTTGGGGCCGCAGGGCTTCATGATGAAGTCTTTCCGGTGTTGGGTGCTTTGGGTAGAAAGCTCCACAAGGACCCCCACGTCGAGTCTACTACAACCTCCAGGTTCACATCGCCTGATGATTGTCAGGGCCCCTCTGTTTGGGTTTACGCTTCAGGCTCGGTGGTAGTGCTAGTCGTCTTAGGGTCGCAATGCCGTCATCGGCGTTGTCTTGTACATGCGCACTAGCTATGCGAGTCGCACAGTGCATGTCTTCTGTAGTCGTGTAGCAACAGAAGAGGTCACTCTGAATCTGACTGTCGTCATTACTGTAGGCACTTAAGTGTTTGGGCGTGGCTATTCTTGTTTATTCCAGCTGCCCATACCATGGAGACAAGTCGCCCAGTTGAGCTTCTTGGTGATCTCTGGGTTCCTCGGTCATCGCAGGCCAGTCGGGTGCAGTGCAGAGGATCTAGGGCTTGGGGTCTTCCAGTTTTGAGTTTAGGGTTTGGGGGTTAAGGGTAGGGGGGGGCTCAGAACGAGTGCTCGGGAACACCGAACAAACACTGAGTTGATAGAAGCCTCAAGTACCAAGGCACAGCCAGACGGTATAGGGTTTAGGGTTTAGGTGTTTTGGTGTTTAGGGCTTAGGGTTCTGGGGTTTTGTGTTTGGGGTGGAACTGACTGGCTTTTTTAATTTTGTCGGGCTGTCGTACTACAGCAACGCAGACCCCTCATTGATAAGCACACCCCCTTCCCTTGCCAAACATTGCAACAGGGATCCTACCAGCATGGTCCTCACTGTACGAAAGGAGGGTATCAACCAGTTTAGCACTGTCTTCTGGGATTGTACCTGCTGACTTTAACTCACCTAAACCCTTAACCCTAAACCCTCCCTGAACCCCAAACATCCGTAAAGCCGAAACCACTCCTTAACCGTCCATGCCTACGAACAAGGAGGCGAAGGGGAAGGCTGAATGCAGGAGCCTTAATGGTATGGTACACTAGAAAGCTTATATATGTTCAATCAGAGAATCCCATAACTAGGGCCAAAAGCAACTCCCTGAACCCATATCGTGAAAGTTTGAGGGCTTACTTAAAGGATCAGGGAACTTAGTAAGCAGGGTTAAAAAAGTAAGGAGAGCTGCAATTACTTATAGCCCCAAAAATTTTAAATCAGGGTACTTCTAACCTTGCGTATCAAGTCCCCTGCCCCTCCAAGTCGGGGACCGGTTTAGGGTGTTGGGGTGCAGGGGCTAGGGGAGGCCTTTTCGGATTTAGGGGTCGGGTGGGGGAGTTAGGCAGCTTGGGGGCTCGTGTGTGTCCAGAGTCTGCTGGCTTAGGTTCCAGTACATAAAAGGAATAGTGGCTTTTTGTGTTCTTCATGTTTTGTTCTTTACTTCTATACTATTGGGCAGTCGTCCTAGTTCTCGCATACTACAGTATAATGTAGGAACCTGACTAAGAAACCTTGCGCCTTTATTGGGGTTCCTTATATGAAGCCTACTATATTGGGGCTATAGGCCCAGGGTTTCTTAATCAAGTTCGAATGCCTCCCCGCTCAAACATGCTGCCTCGCTACAAATTCGGCAATGAGGCGCTCCGTGAAGATGCGAGGCCTTCGACAGAAAGCTGACGAAGGAGATTGAGGGGGTTTAGGGTTTAGGGTTTAGGGGTTTAGAGTTTAGGGTTTAGGGTTTAGGGTTTGGGGTCTAGGATTGTGGGGAACCCGAACGTCAACCCTCTCAACTGAAACCCACGAACCCAACCCGTAAATGCCGCAAACCAGCAACCTCTTGAACCTTGCCCCTAGCCCCTACGCCCTTACCTGAACCCTCTGGGCCCTGAATATTATTACCTATAGTGCCAAGCCCCCCCCNCTGAATCCTAAATCCTAAATCCTAATCCTGGATCCTAAATCCTAAACTCTAAACCCACAATAAACCCCTAAACCTAAGAACTATAGAGCCTACACCCCGAAACCATTAAAACAAAACCTAAGACCCGCAAAAAAAAAACAATCTTACTGCCAGCTTGGCATGCAGCTGCCTGCCGTTGACATGGTCCAGCTCAGCCTGCAGCTCGATTTTGCTGTTGGGTTCATAAGAGTTCCCTTATGGGAGTTCCTTTGAAGGTTTAGGGTTTTGGGTATTTGGGGTACAGTAGAGGGTACTTGGAGGGTCTAGGTAGGTTCCATTAGGGGTTCATATCCGGGTTCCGACAAAAGGTCTGCAGCTGGGATGTTTTCCGGCTAAGGCTCTGGAATTGAGAAACTTATATGAAGAGACTTGTGGATGCTTCCGCAAACCCCAAACAACCCACCCTAAACCTCAAACCTTAAATCCCAAACCCTATAAATCCTAAACCCTAAACCCTGAACCACGAACCCGGACACTGCCAAGGCACTCGTCACCCCCCGAAATCCCCGGAAAACTGTTGGGTTCGACCCCGAAGTCGCCTAATCGAAGTCCTGCCTCGAACCCAACAACCCCCACTTGGAGGTTCATGGGTAGGTATAAGTAGGGTTACCCTACTTATAACCCCACTTATAACTACCCATGAACCTCCAAGTAAATCCTGGACCCGACATCCGAGCTAGGAGTGCCGTGACTTCGTCGCCCTTCTTCAACAGAAAGGCTACAAGATCCAGACCCATGAACCTCCTAGCAGGCCCAGGCTTAGGGTCGAGGTTCGAAGGCCTAGGGTTTTGGGGGCCCCAAGCCTAAGTAATGTAGGAACCTGATTAAGAAACCTGGGGCCTTTATTAGGGTTCCTTATATGAATACTACTATTTTGGGGTTGTAGGAGCCCAAACTCCAAACCCCAACCCCGCAAGACCCGAAATCCCAAACCCCAAACCCCGACCTACACGCCCCCAAATCACAAACCATAAACCCCAAACCCAAAGCCGTGTTTGAACCCTAAGCGTGCCTTCCCTGAAAAGGCGGCCGACCGACAGCGCAGCTTCGAGGGAAAACAGCAGCGGCGGACGAAGTCGTAAACTGGATTGTAATTTAAGGGTTTAGGGTATGGGGCTTGTGTTTGGGGTTTAAGGTTTACAGTTTGGGGTTTAGGGCTTAGGCCCGCAATCATGCATGATAAATCCTCCCACACAGGCGTGTACCACAAGTTCTGACATTCCCCAAAGTGCCACCTAGCAAATGCGTGAAAAGCGTGTGGTGTTTCGGGCTTATAAGCTAAAAGGCTTTGGGTGCAGGGTTTTAGGCTTATAGTGCTCAGGCTGATTGGGTTTAGGGTTTGACCTTTGGTTACTTTGGTTGTCTAACTTTAGGCATCTCAGGGCTTCTTGAGTCTTCGCTTGGGATCTGGTGCCAGGCTAGTCCCCGAATGGACCTTGTTCAAAAAACTGACACCAACAACCTAGAGCACATTCTACTGTATGTTGATTATTATATGTATTTCTACATATTTGTTGCTACAAACATACTTCTGGTATATTTGCAAAGCCCTGAACATCGACGACAACACTAGCAGCCTGCTGGCTGTGCCGGTCGTCGGCATCCCCACGTCATCGGCATAAACACTAGTGCGACCGTCTTCCGGCATATGCCATCAGGAAGAGCATAAAAGCAGCAACAACGACGATGACAAGGAGAACGACTGCGACAGTCGTAACGGCACCAGTGGCAACAACAACAACGACAGCAAACTGCAAAAGAGGTGGCAGAAGCAACACCACAACCACCAGCACCACCGCCACCGCCAGCACCAGCAGACGCACAAGCAGCAAGCCATGTCTGTTCCTACGCACGACCAACCGTCAAGGACAACACTTAAAAAAACACTAAACTTGAAACCCTATAAATCTAAAGAGGCCAAACCCCCCAACCCGAACTCTAAATACGTTTAGAAAGGAAGCCTCAGCGTCAAAGCCGACGATTCGATCATCCCCTAAACCCTAAACTCTAAACCGTGTTCTTATCAAACCTAAACCTGTTACTAAACCCTGAAGATCATCAATCCCAAAACCCGAAAGTTTAAGTGTAAAACGCAAAACCCCGAAACCGTCGATGGCCTCTGCCTTGAGGACCAGCACGACAGTTTGGCACCTCCGGGGCTTTGAAGAGTTTGCAGAAGCTTAGGGTGCTCTTTAGCCCTGTCGGCTCGGGGTTTAGGGTTTAGGGGTTTAGGGTTTAGGGTTCAGGGTTTGCCGTTCAATCGCGCATAAGCGGGTTTTCTAGCGACAATTTAATTTCGAGTGCATCGTAATTTGGCGATTCGCCGCTGGAGCCCGATTGTGGAGGGCTCATTCTTTTTTCCTTCCCACCCCACGCCGTCTGAGGCGGCTAAACCACCCAAACCTATTCCTTTTAGGGTTTAGCTCTAAACTCATTTCATGCCATTTTTCTCTTACTTCACAAGTAAAGCCAGGGCAACGTAGAGCGGCAAGAAGGCAAGGCAGAGAAACGCAGGGGAGGGCAGCAGCAGGGGAGGGCAGGGCAGGGCAGGGCAGGGCAGGGCAGGGCAGGGCAGCGCAGGGCANGCAGGGGCAGGGCAGGGCAGGCAGCAGGGCAGGGCGGAACTGCTCGGGTACCGCCTATCGTGGGTGCTACTGTCCCCATGGCTGTGGAGAGGCGGGCGAGCGTCTTGGGTCGCTCTGCGCCATCGAGGTCGAGGGGCTTAAGCGCCGCCCACCCACGGAGGGGCGGCCTAGGCCTTGAGTTTAGGGGTTTAGGGTTTCGGGGTTTAAGGTTTAGGGTTTAGGGTTTTGCAAGAGTTCAGATTCCGATGTGCAGTCGGTGTGCAGATTTCATGTAAAGTTCACTGCGATGCAGCCTTGTACATTTGTGCAACGCATGGACATTGGCTCAAGAAAAAAGAAAGCGTCAAGGCTTTTTCTCAATTCGCTTAGCGTCATCTGTGCGGCTTATGCATAAGACATGGATGATGCAGAACCCAGTCAATCTCAGCCCNTTCTCAATTCGCTTAGCGTCATCTGTGCGGCTTATGCATAAGACATGGATGATGCAGAACCCAGTCAATCTCAGCCCGATGACCCTTTCAGGACTCTTCCTGCTGTTTATCAGCAGGTTATGAGCCCAAGTGGGCAAGCTGCGCAGGAGATCGACCTAGCTCATGGAGAACAGAGACCCAACGGCGTAGCGCCCGGGTCAAGAAGGATCCCTGCAGACGATGCTACGTACGAGCGAGCCCTGGAGGCAACCGGATTCGGCGCGATGGGAGATCACCCCGACCNGAGACCCAACGGCGTAGCGCCCGGGTCAAGAAGGATCCCTGCAGACGATGCTACGTACGAGCGAGCCCTGGAGGCAACCGGATTCGGCGCGATGGGAGATCACCCCGACCATGGTTTAGCTGGCGGGAATGTGAGTGGACCTACGTCGTCTTCGAGACCTACAGTAGAGATATCAGAACAAGGCCAACGTGGACGTGATGTGTCAGGAACGGGCAGTCACGAACCATCTGGTGACCGTGGTGTTCAGACAGGAAGAAGAATGTCAAGGGTCGGGCATGAAGTGTTTTCTTCGCCGGCTTCAAGGGAGAGGTTGAG
>BGNK01005140.1:0-42781 GCA_003297005.1 Symbiodinium sp. clade A Y106 | reverse complement strand
ATAGAGATATTGTTAAAAACGCAAATATACGTACTAATGGTTTCAACCGCCGCCCCTCGTGCTCGGCCTCAAACGGCGGTGGAAATGGTATATAGTATGTAGCTACTAAAGCAACAACAAGCTTAGCATCAAAACGATCAACCTCATGGGCATCATGGGCAGATCCTCGTGAGCATCTTGTGCACCATGAAAGAGGATGGAGGGGAGGAGGTGGAAGAGGGAGGAGAAGGAAGAGGAGANNNNATCCGCAAGTAAGGACACTGCAGCAATTTGTAAGGGCAGAGACTGAGAAGTCACAAGCGACACCGGCACAGAAGTCACAAGTGACACCCGACAGAAGTCACAAGCGACCCCTCTACCACAGCCTCACCGATGAGTGCCTGACCCCAGTCAAAGGACTCAGCCGACGAAGTTGTTGACGGTACATGTGCCACCCGAGAGAACAGGAACCCCAGCAGTCCCTTGGCGTGTGCGAGCTATCCCACACCGCGGCCATGGAGACTACGAAGCCAGACCCAGAGCCTGCGGCATCAGCAGTAAGAGGATGTCCAACAGGCAGCAGCAAGAGGAGCTGACCACCAGGATCTAAAGTGAGCCATGAGCCGTATACCACAGCACAGGCTACGAAAGTTGCTCGCCGCGGATTACCGAGACCGAGACATCCCGACACCAGATCGTCGCAACAGCTCCGCATCGCAGCCATCGTAGTCACATTGCCGCCACAATGCGTCAGCATCAGGCTAAGGCAGTGTAGCATCCACGCAGGACGCTAGGCACCCAGCTTCGCGCCGGAGTGCCGGTGCACCCAGCTTCGAGCTGGAATGCGGCGCGGCGATGTCAGATGAAAAGGATCAACTACCTACCACCGCTGGGGTCTGCTCAACTTTACACACGGAAACACGCATTCAGCGAAATTCCCGAGTGAAAAAGCCTCGGGCCGAAACGCCTTGAGCCAAAATGGCTACGGTGAAACCCTTAAACCCTAAATCCTTAAACCCTAAACCCTAAATCCTGGAACCATAAAACCTTCTTACGCTCCAGAAAATGATCCTGCATGGCAGACTCCGGGTCCGGGGGATCCAAACCCCCTTCTCCCACCCAATCCCAAACCCCAAAATTTGGTTTAGGGTTTCAAGGGTTCGGCTTTAGGGCCCATGGGGACCCTCATTGGAACAAGGTTTTGCGTGTGCTGTTTATCATTGTAGGATCCTTCAGGACCAGAAACATATGCCATTACTAGCGAGCCAAAACCGAAATCCTGAACCCTAAGCCCCAAACCCAAAGCCCTAAGCCAAACGCTAAACCCTAAACCCCAAAACCTAAACCCTCAACCCATAAGCCCTAAACTCCTGAACCCAAAGCCCTAAGTCAAAAGAGGCCGCCGAAAGACCTCGCTGCCGCGCGCTCGGCAGCCTCGCGATTCACGACGACCTGGGTGCGAGGCACTTGGGGTTTAGGGCTTTACGGCTGAGGAGGGAAGGGGTTTAGGGTTTAAGGTTAGGGATTGAAGGGTGTAAGGCTTGAGGGTTTCAGGGCTTAGGACTTGGGGTGGTTGGAGTTGGTTTGCCGATCCTTCCATGTACACCAAAAAGCCTTACGATGCAGGGTGTACGGCTCGGCTTGGCTGCTCTTGCGCGACTTCAGAAATTGCAAAATGACCGTCCCTTCTTGAACAAACAACGATACGATGCTAAGGATGAAAGCCATTCAAAAGAACGGCCTAGCTTTGTTGGCGGTTTCCATCTACTCGAGTGTTTATGGGACCTAGGCTAGAAGTAACTGCAGGTAAAACTACCATTTCTGTAAGGCTAAACCCTAAACCCTAGATCCTGAACACTGAACCCTCAATCCTAAACCCTCAACCCTTAAACCCTAGCCCCTAAACCCTAAACCCCTAAAACCCCTAAAACGTCTAAAACCCCTAAGACCCCTAAGACCCCTAAAACCCCTAAAACCCCTAAAACCCCTAAAACCCCTAAACCCCACATCCTGAACCCTGAACCCTCTCTCTCCCCATCGGGAGCTGCAAGCCTCGGTGACCACCAGCGGGGCGAGGCGGGCCGACAACTCCTCTTCGCATCCCACAGGGTTTAGGGTTTAGGGTTTAGGGCCTTAAGACGAATTAAGGGTTCCGGGAAGAAGATTGAGGGTGTGGGGTGTGAGATTCAAGGTTTAGGGTTTAAGACTCAAGGCTGAGGGTGGAAGATAAAGGACTCTGGGTGTGAGAGTGAAGGCGGAGACAGGGCTGGGGAGGTAGGGGAGTTTGGCGTCCTGAAGGCAACGACAGGCTCGAGACGCCCGGCTTCTGATAGTCTCATCGTAGCAAGGAACCAACCACAACAAATCACCCATCAATCTTAATTACGCGTCTACGTAGGCCCTAAACCTTTGAACCCAGTAGCCTGAACCGCTGAAAGACAATCCCCTCAGGCTTCGCACACCAGAGCGCCTCGACGTTACTGTAAACCCCAATTACAAAGTTAGGTGAACAAGGAAAGCAAGACTTAAACACGTTCAAGAAAGAATTTCTTTGAAAGTTGAAACCCAAACTACCTTTTGCAATCCATACTAGGGCTTGCAATAGAAACCTTCGCAGTTGAAGGAAGAAAGCCAGTCTGTCCTGCGCCTGGCTCCCGCGCAATCCCCGAGCCACCGGTCCGGCACCGCACTCCTCACGTATGCTGTACTGTATTGAATTTAGGGTTTAGGGTTTAAGGTTTGGGGTTTAGGGTTCTGCTGGAAATGTTTACGGTTGCTCTGCATCGGGGTCTTTGGTCAAGGGGGTTAGGGTACGGGGGTACATATGTAGGGCTCTTTCTGGGTTCGATGTAGCTCTTTCAGGGTTCTCTGACAGTGTTGGGCTTTCAGAATTTAAGCCATTAGGTCTTGGTGCTTTGAAGCTGGTATTGGGTACATGCATAAAGACATGAATGCATCGATCCATGCATGAATGCAGTCATGTAGTTGATCACACTTGCATGGTTATATACCCAGCTCTTTTCAGATTCATGTCTGTCGGCAGGTCCATGTGCACATACACATACATGCGGACATCGTACCCCCATCCGGATGGATCTATCATTCCGCTGTTGGTCAACTAGAAACGGTGAGAAGCTGAAACCCTATACGGGGGTTTCCGCAAGAAGGGGACCCTATTATAGTACCCTAAATAGTAGGATCCTTATTATAAGGACCCCAAAATAAGGTACCCCTAATGTTCGAAACTCCCATACGTACCCTAAACGTCTGGGCAGCAGTCTGCGGATTCCCTGCCTATTAACCAAGCTTAACATAGAAACATATAGAAACCCTATAGCAGTGTTCAGGGTTTCGGAGTTCGGCTCAAGGTTCAGGGTGCAGGGTTTGGGGCTTAGGGGGAGGATGTCGGGGTTTGGTGTTCAAGCTACATATTTCTGGGATGGCAGGAGCTTATATGGCCGTTTCCGCTTCAAGAACGTGGGGTTAAGGGTTTAATTAAGCAGGAACCCTGAACTCTAAAATCTTAAAACCTACACCCTAAACCAAAATCATAACTACCCCTATCTCTAAACGCTTAAACCTCAAGCCTAGAATGCAAATAGTGAACACCAAACCCTGCAGCGTTTCAAGATTTCTCGCTCGAGGCCTACAGAGAAGTGCTGCGCGGCTCCTCCACTCCTTTTCGGAGTTCTTCCTCCATCTCCTGCTAGAAGAGTTGAATTTGGAGCTTCGGGCTTAGGGCTTTAGGGCTTTTGAAGTGTAGAGTGTAAAGCTCAGGTTTAAGAGAACAGGGTTTGGGATACCCTGGTATGATGGTTGTAGTATGCGTACCCTACTGCCAGGGCATGTTGAGATGCTATATGGCTGGTTCTCATAAGGGTGCCGTACTATTTTGGGGATCTAAAAAGGGACCCTATTTCAGAGAACTATCCACATTCTTCGAATTAGGGGGGATCTCCAGTTCAGGGTGTTTCAGAGATGGCGAAAGGAGTTGGGGCTTACCCCAAGGGTCCAAAGGATTGGATTTAGGATAGTAGTTATGTAGGTTACTATTATTTTGGAGAGTATATGACAGTTAGGTACTTGAACGTTATGTGGACCCTTAAATTTAGGTTTCACTTGTTGAGGCGATGATAGGATTGAAGATGCCCCCTGAATAGTTTAGGGTCTCCCTTTGTGCCGATGGGGGGGAAATAATTTACGAAGCTTAAACACTAACTACTGGCTACCCCGGGTCCCAAACTCCCATGCCAGCCAAAGGCAAAGCCCTAGACTGTAGCCTTCTTCGTAACCTCCGAACCCCAAACCCTCCAAAAACCCCACAGAACCCGTTTAAGTAAGACCCCATTCAGATCCTGTCCATAACACGACTGGAAAACTGTAGCAATGAAACACACCCTGAGCCCCAGGCTCAAGCTTCAAGCCCCTAAACCCTAAACCCTAATTAAGTTCTTTTTAAGTTCTGTTTTCTGTGTAGTCCAGCATGTCGAATTAAAGAGCGCGTCGCAAGACTCGAGCCACAACCGACAAAAACCCTAATTAAGCCCCTAAGCACTGGCACCTGCGGACCACTTGGCCAGCAGCGCACGAAGCTTCCGCGGCCAAGGACATCGAGGCAGGTTTGCAGGACCTGTGCAGTTCAGGGGTAGTGAATGGGCGGTCGCGTGGTGTTCATAGCCAAACCCTGCGTGAAAACTGTATTAGGAAAAGTAGACTAAGAATGGTCTCAAGCACACTTTGGGGCTTTGGTCAAAACCGAAAAGCACTGAAGACGTAAAGTTCTAAAGCGCGAAACCCGTTCTGGGGGCAAGGAGGGAAGCAAGGAAGCCCTTAACCCTAAGAAACCCTTACTAAATTCGAAATCCTAAACCCTAAACCATTACGAAATCCGAAAGCCTACACCCTAACTACATCCGAAAAATCCAAGCCCGAAAAGGAAAGCAGGAAGGAACCCTGAAGGAACATGCAATATAGGAGCCTTAACAATTAGAATAAGGCTTGGGGGCCCATTATAACTATAAGTCTAATAAGGACCCCCCCCCCCGCCCGAAATAGTACATGTACTAATTTAGGCCCCTATATTTCACCCCCCCCATAATACCCCTTATAGCAATCCTGATAGGACCCTTTTTAAGGAACCCTTTAAAGTTAAAGGAACCCTGGTAATTATCAAGGCCCCTATAGTACAGAACCCTGAAAAAGGGGGTGCAAAGTCGGGGCCTGCGGGCGCAAGTCTTCGAAGACCAGCTCGAAAGGCAGCTCCTGCTGGGGTTTCGGGCTTCGGGGTTAGATTTGTTTTGCTTGCTTTTAGGGTTTAGGGTTTAAGGCTTCAGGTTTAGGGTTTAGGGACTAGGGTTTAGGGCTTAAGGTTTAGGGTTTAGGGACTAGGGTTTAGGGCTTAAGGTTTAGGGTTTAGGAACTAGGGTTTAGGGCTTTGGGGTTTTGGTTTAGGAGTTACGGTGATCTCGTTCCGGAACGGGTGGGCCAGGGGGGTTCTTGAAAGTCTGCAGGTATAAGGGCTCTTACGACTCTAAGGTTTCAGACGGATTTCTTATTGTTTTGGAAGGGCTTTGCTTATTATCCGGTTTCAATAAAGGTCCCATAAGCACTTCGGAAATGCATCTGCAATGGGTTCTATAGGGGCTGTCTGGTGTTCGGGGTTTTGGGTCGAGGGGATCCAGGCGCTTCGAGCTTATGGGCTTAGAGCCTTGAGTTTTTGGGGAGCTGTGCAATCAGGCTCCGACATGATGCTAGATGCAACATCTAAGGCGTTCTTTAAACTTCTGCTGCAGTTTTGGGGATCTTCATAACAAGAATCCTAGATTGGGGTCGATATCGGGTACCGTATGCACTAATTTTCTAAACATAACATCTAAACCTACATCTTATCTTAGTGCACACCCTTCAAACCTACAATAATCTTATAAATAAGACTCTACAAACGAAACTTAAGAACCTCGAAACCCTAAACTACAGTGCTACATGCGAACCAACCACGAAGCGGACAAGAAGAAAACACACACACACACACACACACAGACAAACATCAACCACGCAGAAAACACCCTAAACCCCCAATTCACATACCTAAATCCCTAAGCCCGTAAACTGGTAAACCCTATTGCAGACCCCTATAACCCTAAACCCCCAAACCCTAAATCCCTCAAACGCCCAAACCAACGGCATCCCGCCTGCCCCAGGACCTTGTTGCTTGGCAGAGGTTTGGGGACGAGTCATGTCTAGGGAGAGCTGTTTTGGGGGCTTTAGGGTTTAGGGTTTAAGGGTCCCGTGAAGGATCTATGGGTTAAAGCTCATCGGCTGCTAGAGTTTGGGCATAGAACTCAAGGGCAAAACATACTCAAAAGGGACTCAGCAAGGATCCGATGCGAAACCGGCTCTGAAAGGTTGCGAAAGGCCTGAGTTCTTGGTCAGTAGGTTGCATGCAGGGCGTGAGCACGCTTAGGTTGTTTATGCTTCTACTTGTCACTAATTAACCCTAAACCAGCCTAACCCCCAACCCTAAGCCTTAGTTAGTAAGCCCCCAAAAAAATTAAACTCTAAACCCTAAACCCTAAACCCCTAAACCCTAAACTTCATGCGCTCCCGACTTCGGGGTTGATCGAGGTAATTTAGCAGGTTTAGCATGCAGAGGGCAGATTTCCGCATTTAGTGCTTCGGATTACTTGAGTATGACAATATACCACAATATGTTTGAAAAACTATAACATACTGTAATATACTAGAATAGCGATAAAATACTATAAGATACCATAATACACCATTATATGCTACAACAGGTTCGAATATACAAAAGATATACTACAAGACTATGGTATACCATAATATACCATAGCACACTACATCATATACTTTAGTATACCAAAAATTTTGTCGGATTTGGGAATTCACGGCCCTGTCACCAAAATCTACCGACTCAGTTCTCAACCATGGACTCGAAGCAACAGCTTTGGGGTTTGGGGTTTAGAGTTTAAAGTCTAGTGTTGAGAGTTTTGAATTTAGGGATGGAGCTGTTTGAATACCTCTTCCCGACTGCAATGCCAAGCACTGTGGCTCCTATCAGCCAACCCTGCTGCAGTACATGACCTAAGTAGGGTAACCATACCCTAACCCTAAACCCTGGAGTTATAAGTAGGGTAACCATACCCTAAACCCTAAACCCTGGAGTTCTTAGTAGGGCAACCCCCTAAACCCTAAACCCCAAACCCTGGAGTTCTAAGTAGGGTAACCTTACGAGCCCCGAAGCCTCATTAAGACCGACACAAACCCCGAAGTTCTTAAAGCCCTCATAGCACCTTTTTTGGACCTGTTCAAAACCATTTTTTACAAAACCCTAACCCTGGAGCCTCTACAGAACCCTTAGACACCCTTTAAAGAACCCTAAGCCCTGCCACAATAAGCAAAACGCCCGGTAAAACTCGTACAAAACCTGATGAAAATCGTGTCGAGCCTTGTTTAAAGCCGTTTACGACCCCATTGAAAACCTCCCAACACAATATTCAAGAAAGGCAGCGAACAAAAGGCGATTAAGGAATAAGAGCCTTCATTAAGTGTATAAGAGCCTTCATTAAGTGTGCTGGCAACCCTAGCAAAGGCCCTGTAAACACGAACAAAACACTATTCCTCATGAAAACCTCTTAAACACACCCAGGGCCCGGATAACCCTAAACCCTGAAGCCCTTATAGTAGAAGCCAGAAAGTTGGAACATCATTATCCTCATGCCCTTAGATTAAAGTATAAGGGATCCTAGCACTAATCCTCCTAAAGCCATGTTCCAACTTTCTGGCTTCTACTGTAACCCCGGAGGACGTCCAAGGTAGAGGCAATGTTCACCGAGTGCCAGGGTCTTCGCCGAAGCGCCACCTCCTGGCCCGCACAGCGGGCTCTTTTTCTTAAGGGCCTTCGGTTTTGTCTTTTAGGGTCTAGGGTTTGGGGTTTACGGGTGTAGGGTTTAGGGCTTTTAGGGTTTACGGTTTATGGTTCCTTGAAAGGATTAAAAGTTTTCAGGCTTCGGATTCATAGGGTTTTACAGGTTTAGCGGTGCTAGGATTCAGTAAAGTACAATCGGGTTCGTTCTAAGGGTGTTCTTGAGGATTCCTTAAAGAGCTCTAAGGTTCTTCGAATGTCGGACTTCATATAGCTAGAATAGGCTTCCTTTAAAGTCCTTTTAAGCTCCTGTAAGAGCTTTATCATCATAAGGACCCTTAGGGGGGTAGCGGGGGGGTAGGGGACTATACTTCCTTTCATAAGCCTTGTTAAGTCCTTGTTATGCGTATTAAGGCCCCCTACCCCCCTCCCCCCTACCCCCCTAAAGGTCCTTATGATATGAGGGATCTAGAACTCTAGAAGGGCTTACGGGTCAGGTTTCCAGCTGGTCTCGCAGTGCTTCAGGCTTTTTTTTTTGGGGGGGGGNCCACTTCTGGGGCTTAGGGTTTGGAGTTTAGAGTTTGCCGTTTAATTGTTTAGGGTTTAGGGGTTCAGGGTTCCGTGTAATATTTAAACCTGTGGTAAAAGGCTATTTACGGTGAGCTGGTATTCCTCAGGGCTCTATGCATGGTTTAACTTTGTGGTGCTGCGGTTCGCTTGGTTTCTGCCAAGCGGAAAGGAGTAGAGAGTCTCTGAGTCGGAGGTTGGGCTTGCGGGGTCCTTCTAGGGTTCATGTAAGAGGTTAGGGTTTAGGGTACGGCTTGCCTCGGGTTCCTTTTGCCCGTGCAGCTTCTTGTTGTAGGATTTGGGCTTAGTGTTTCAAAGCATTAAGGGTCCTGGAGGGTGTTGAGGGTTTCAGGCTCAAGGTGTGGATGTTGTTTTTGCTTGCGGTTCAAACGGGGGTTTGGGTCTTGCAACGTGGTGTATAGACCTCTTGGTGTTCGATGCTTTCGGTTCCAGACATCCGGAAGCCCGAAACCTTTAATACATCCCCTAAGCCCCGCAAGCGTTTTCGGGATCCAGGGTTCGGTATGGTCTGAGAGTTGAGGATTACGGTTCAGGGCTCAGGGTTCCGAGTTCAGGGGCTAGGGTTTACAGCGATGATTCAAGTTTTCAGATTTGGGAGTCTTCGAAAATAGGGGACCCTAATATAGCACCCTAAAAAGAATCCTTATTATAAGGACTCCAAAGTAAGGTACCCCTAATTCTCAGAAACTCCCATTTAGACCCAAAGCAACTCGGTAGCAAGCCATGTGGCGGCTCGGGGGGCTTGTTTTGGCCAGCTTGAAACGGGCTTGGGGTTTAGGGGTTTAGGGTTTAGGGTTTGCGTCTTGCACGCAACGATTCCCCTTTCAGGAATGTCGGCTGGCAGGCAACATATGGGTGTTTCACAGAAATTCGGGACTCTACATACACACAACCCTGAACCCTCCAAGTATACCTACGTATACCGCCTCAAGACTGGCCCCTTATTTCCCGAACCCCCAGATACAAACCCTATCCTATAGAACCGTGTGCAGCTATACACCCCATAACACCGTTTGAAAACCTATAAAACCATGCAAAGCCTTATGGCAAGAAATAGAGATAGGGCCCCTTCAAGTTCCGAAAACACCCTATGTCCATCAGTTGTCCGGTGCTTTGGGCTTCGAGTTCAGGGTGCCGCCTTGCTGTTTTGCATTTTCTGGTTTGGGGTCGGTTAATGTAGGAACCTGATTAAGAAACCTTGGGCCTTTAATAGGGTTCCTTATATGAATCCTACTATTTTGGGGTTATAGGCCCAGGGTTTCTTAATCAGGTTCCTACATTAAGAGTTTCTGGTGTTGAGGCTACAGCCATGGCAGCCCCGAACCCGAAGCCCTGGAAAATAGCCTGAACGGCTACAGGGTTTCGTGTGGAGCTCAACGCTCCGGGCTTCCGCTTCAAAGTCACCGAAAATGCCCCGAGAGCCATCTATCTGGCCCACAGCAGCTTCTTCTCCTTCAGGGGCTCAGGATTTAGGGTTTCGGGGTCCAGGGTTTAGGCTGTAGGTTTTCGGCTGTGGGGGCAGGGCGAAGCATTCAATTAGCGCGTCAATGTTCTGTTAACGAAACCCAAATTACATGCTTCCGTGATGGGGACCTTAATTGGATAGGGGCAGGGTCAGGAGAAAACACTCACTTGGTGATCAAAAACATATGAGCTACGGTCAATGTTACGAAAAAGCCCAGGAAGACATGGTTCCGTGGCGAGTCCCAAATCTCAGGCCATGATATGATGAACCCTATGTCCTAAAAACGACTTCACTTGTTGCCTCAATTGAGACCATAGAACAGATGGAAAGTTGTATACGAGTAATGTACGGCCTTAATGACTATAATAGGGGCTGGGGTTCTATTGTAGCATAATCCGGATAAGGAACCCTAATGAATACTATAATTCAGTAGTTATCTACTTACAAGATCATGGAACCGAGTAAGACTTAGTAGGAAGGGTTCGAAGTAAGGTAACTATACTCATTATCAGTACATATGACCCCAACGTGGTACTTATAACCTTACTTACTGAGTCCCGTGATCCTCCCAGTAACTAGACCCAAGAGTAACCTAGGAATAAAAAGGGTGCCCTTTTTGGTTTAAAGGGTGTTTTAAGAGAACCTGAACCCTAAAAAAGGAATAAGGGCTTACTCTGGTTCTAGTGGCTGTTAGACCGATCCTATGGAGCCTCTTGGGCAACTTTTTTCAACGGCAGCTATGATCAGGGTCAGCATACTGTCATAAGGATGCTAAACCCTAAACTCCCTAAACCCTAAAGCAAGGATCCCGCAACTCAGGATCGACATCTGGGGTCCCATGTTGTCTGAAACTATCAGCCTATGTCAAGAACTACCTTGAGAGCAAGCTTACTTGTTCACGAACCTGCAGAGATCAAGTTCCTCCAAAACTTTACAACCTGAGCAAAGGAAAGCCGAGCCGACTGCATCCACAAGCGTAGTTTAGGGTGTGTAATGGCCACTAAAGAGCCTTCAAGGCGGGAGAACTCAAGCTCATAGTTGAGGGTTTAGGGCTTGCAGGGTCGCCCCACCATGCTGCAACCAGTGCTAAACTCTGAAGACTAAAGCCCTCAATCCTAAGCCCAGAAGACTAAAGCCCTCAATCCTAAGCCCAGAATCCCGAAGACCTAATAAAGCAAGAAGACATGGAAACCGACAAACACACACAGACACACTCACACACACACAGACACACACGCACACACCGAACAAGCTGCGAAACCCTAGGGAAGGCGGGATCCCACCTCAGCCGTGAGGTCCTTGTAGCCTTTCAGTGACTTGGGATTCACCTTCCTCCTGAGATCAGCTTCGGGTTCATCGATTTTTTGGGTTTATGGTAAATCTACCACAACTTCTGTTCTAGCGCACAGGGGTAATATTACAGTTGCGCATGAATCCAACACACGGTTATGTGGGTTGTTGTCAAAATTAAGGTCCCTTTTTGGGTACCCTAAATAATAAGTGCCGTAATATAATAGGGATCCAAAAAGGGGACCATAATTTTGACAGCCACCCATGTGAAGGTTCTACACTGTTTTAAGGGCGCGCAGAGTCAAGGGTTGAAGTTCGGAGGTTTGGTTATTACGCAGAGGGCTCATACATGATTGAATTCGGCCCCCAGAGACCATCCTGGTTGTGGACCTAAACCCACAATTAATAGTGGTATGGGGCTTTTGAAATTTGTTCGAGATTGAACTTGGAAAAGTTTGCGTTCTAGGTCTGAGAGTTGAGGAGTTGAAGATTGGGGGCTACTATAGGGGGCTTCATGATCCGAGTTGAACTTCTTACTACCCCAACAAGCGACAGAAACAAGAGGTTAAACTTTCCCATTCCTACTAAACTATAAGAACCCGAAAAGTTTGAAGGCTTGGTAGTGGGGATCTGGGATTTTTCGGTTGTATGATCCTCTGAATATAAGGAACCTGCTCGCGAGTTAGGATTGGGGGGGACCCCTGGGGATGTAGAGCCTCTCAATGAGATCCCATTTAAGAGAGCCAGAAGTAGGGTTAACAGGGGTCCCCTTTAAGGGGTCTCCCTCATACTACCTAGGATCTGCCAAGTCGGGCTCCCAGTGGAAACTGCGAGGCTTGAGTTCGGGTGTCTCGCGCCAAGCCTGATCTCTACACCCAGAACTTGAGATCGCGACCCTACGAAGCCAGACCAATAGACCCCACCATGCCCCCCAAGATGCAACGCAAACCCATAGAAACCCTGCGACGCTCAACCCTGAACCTCAAAACCCAACCACAGAACCCTTATAGCAGCCTTTATAATAACCGATAGCCCGAAAGGACCCCTCTCTGACCAAGAACTCGGATCCCAAACCCAACCGCGAAGCCCCGTTATGATAGGTGATTGAATTGAAGTTTCAAACCCGAAATTCACAACCGAGTGCCAAGATTCATGGGAAGGTCTGGAAAGTAAGAACCCCAGTTTGCATGCCATCACTGCTAAAAGGTATGTTTATAGGAACTCCATACGGGGACCGATTTTTGGGATCCTCCTATAGGGGGGTCTGCATGTATAGTGTGGAGCACGCAGAACCTTTATCCTTCAAGAAAACTCCAGTACAATACCCCAACCCTGCTCAACCGTATCCAAAGCGTATTAGATGTATCGTCGGCGGCCACCGAAAGGCCTCAAAAATGTCTGGCAAAAGCATCAACAAGTTTGCAACCCCCCTTGAACCCTACCCCTATGCATCGTAGTTCGCTGTTTGGTTTAACCAACTTTGTATTTCGGATCCTGTGACGTAACCCAGCAGAAGGAGCTGTAGTGGAGACAGTGGGCAAACCCTGAACCCAAATCATTATCACTAAACTTATATAACCCTGGACTATATGAGCCCTAGTCTATTTTTGTCCGAGGATCTGTTTGAGAAAGTCTCCCAAAGCGGCTTTTGAATGATTGAGCTTAAAGGAGATTCCTGCCAGGCTAAGTTTTGGGTTGAGGGGTTTAGGTTTTAGGGGTTTAGGGGTTTAGGGGTTTCGGGGTTTTGGGGTTTTGGGGTTTTGGGGTTTAGGGGTTTAGGGAGTTTTGGTGTTTGGTGTTTGGGGTTTAGGGTTCAGGGGTTTAGGGGTTTAGGGGTTTAGGGGTTTAGGGGTTTAGGGGTTTAGGTTTTACAGTTTAGGGGTTTAGGGTTCAGGGGTACCTGCAGGGGCTTCAAGGGTAAGGATTGCATGAGAACCTTACTTAGCCGTGCTGTGGCGGTTTTACAAGGCTTTGGTGTTTGGCGTTTACGTCTTCGTCTCAGAAACTCGGGTTGCATGGTTTCTCAGACGGCTTCCCAGGGTGTGATTTCGTGCTAGGGGTGTTCGATAGAGTTCTATGGGCGCTGAACCCCGAAACCTAAAGGCTCAGTGGCTTAGGGGTTTAGTTTAGGGGTTTAGGGTTTAGAGTTTAGGGTTTAGGGGTCAGATAGAGTTTTACGGGCGCTTAACCCTGAAACCCAAACCCTACTGAAACCCTAAGCTCAGGGCCTTCGAGCCTTCTAGCTTTCGCTTTGGAGCTTGCTGTTGAGTTTAGCCAGTTAGGGTTTAGGTTTCATGAAACCTCCAGAAACCTGGAAAGTGGGATAAGGATTGCCCCTGCTGGGATTCTCTATACTTTCATGGCGTGCGGATTCTCACTCTCCAACTTTCGGATATTTAATATAGGGGCCTGAAGAATTACCAATGCTATTTTGGGGGCTCCTTATTACAATTATAGAATTATGGGCCCCAAACCCTATCCTGATTATTAAGGCCCCTGTATGACTTTCCGGTTTTGGGCTGCGGATTTGGCCTCAGGCTATGGGGTTTGGGGCTTGGGTGTGTCTTTTGGGTCCAGGACTGCATCGCTCCACTTCCCACAGAGAGCCCCGTACCCTTCAACGAAGGAGTCTTTCTCAAAACCCTATTCTAAATATTAAGGCCCCTATATTATAGTACCCTTATAGATCCCTTATTTATCGTAACCTTTATAGACCCCGCTAAAGGAACCCTACCCTCTTTCTGACTAAGCCCTAAACCCCTGACAGCTAAGCCCTATCTGTCTTTCCAGAACTCGGAAACACCGGGCTTTGCGCACTTTGTGGAGGCTCACCAGGGGTTGAGCGCATACAATAGAGGCCTCCATGAATAGCACAGGGTTTTGAATAGGGTTTCGGTGCATATCTTAACAAAACAGCTCATGAACAGGAACCTCAAGCTTTTTTTATTATGCATGGGTATGGAAGCTCTCGACCCCCTCTTTCAAGACGTAATACCCTTTTCACACCCAGAAGACTTGTCTTGGTAGCGCCAGATGCGTTCGGGCTTTTGGTGCGGGATATTGCGGACTTGTCAAAAAGTGGGCCCCGAATCTAAAGACCTGGAAACACCTAAGCTCAGAACCTCTGAACCCCGCAAAAAGCTTATGTAAAAGCCACTCTAAAAAGTAAAACCTCTAAACCCCAAGCCCTGTTATAAACCCTTAACACTGTCATGAACCCTAAACCCTGCTATAAACCCTATCCCCTAAACCCGGTATAAACGCTAAACCCTAAACCCTCTAAGGTTATGAACCCTAAATCCTCAACCCTGTTAGGTTATGAACCCTACCTTAAACTACCATAACCTGCTTTTTTGTAGGTTCTTATTATAAACCCTAATATGGAATTTATAGGGACCCTACAAAAAAGTAGGTTTTGGTAGGTTAAGGTAAACCCTAAACCCTAAACCATACCCTAAACCCTAACCCCTAACCCCTAATCTCTAAACCCTAAAAACCCTAAAAACCCTAAAAACCCTAAAAACCCTAAAACCCTAAACCCTACCTTTTTCAAACCTCGTAGCAGACGAGGGGCCGGTGTACTCCCGCGCAAGCTCAAGCCTGGCCTCCCCCTTCACCATGGCTTCCTCAAGGGCTTTAGGGCTTAGGGGGTTAGGGGGTTTAGGGGGTTTAGGGGGCTTAGGGGGTTTAGGGTGTTTAGGGTTTAGGGGTTTAGGGTTTAGGGGTTAGGGTTTAGGGGTTTAGGGGATTTAGGGGTTTAGGGGTTTAGAGTTTAGGGTTTAGGGGTTTAGGGGGTTTAGTGGCTTTAGGGGGTTTAGGGGGTTTAGGGGGTTTAGGGGCTTTAGGGGCTTTAGGGGGTTTAGGGTTTAGGGTGTTTATTTAGGGTTTAGGGGTTTAGAGATTATAGGGGTTAGGGTTTAGGGGTTTAGGGGTTTAGGGGTTTAGGGGTTTACCCCAAGGGTCCAACGGACCCAATAATCAGGTACTCGGTTTTGGGATAGTCGTTACGTAGGTTAGGACTTTGGAGACTATATGATTATTGTTGGGGTTTAGGGTTTAGGGGTTTAGGGGTTTAGGGGTTAGGGTTTGCAGGGTTTAGGGGTTTAGGGTATATCTCTCTCGACATCTGCGTATATCTATGTTCATGTTGCTCTTTTTTACCATGGCTTCCTCGGGCACAGTTCTAGGCTCCTTTGGCTTTCTATAGGTGCCATACTCCGACACCTTTCTGGCTCAAAGGGCTCTAGTACACCCCTGATCAAGATCCATAAAAACCCTACGGAACTCTTCGGAAAACCTCAAAAAAACTATACTGCAGCCAAGGTTCGCCAGACAACTTGCACTTGCTTGCAGCCTTGCAGCGGCCAAACTTGAAGCATTGGGCCATGCACGACCTTAGCGTTTCATAGGATGCTTGTCATGTTTTTTGCTTAAATAGGGCTTGAAGGGGTTGCAGAACGGGTTTATTGTTTTCCTTCGCCGTTTTGATTTAGGCTCCAGGAAGTTTAAAGGGTGCAGGACTTCAGGGTTTAGTATGGCTTTGGGGAGTCTAGGGGTATGTGAGCACCCTTGTCCTTTTAGAAATAATAGACAGGGCCCTATACCTATATCCTATATCCCTTAGTAGGAATTATTTAAAGAAGGTCTACCAATGTGAGTTTTTGTCGGGCTTCTTGCGGTTGGTCTCGAGGCGTTTTAGGGTACAGCGCTTATCGGGCCCTTGAGGCCTTCAGGATATCTTCCGCTAGGAAGACCATGGGGGGGCATCGTGGTTTCCTAATAAAAAAGGTGCCTTGACACTTAGCGTCTGCTTTTGGTGTATGGTATACCATAGGCATGAGAAGGAGCCCTAAACTCTCAAATATTCACCCTAAACCCTAGACCCTACACCGTAACAGGCTGCTATGTTGCTTGGATTTCCTGCAGAAAGGCTTTCACACTTCAGGTTCCGAAGCTATGGTAGGCTTTTGAACACTGGAGAGCCCTTGCTATGCCCGCTTAGAATCACCATAGCACCACCTAAAAACCGCAATGTTTTACTAGCCCTCAGAACGCTAAAGATACAAAAGCTTATCAACCAATCAGGAACCAAGACCCTGTAGTAGAGACATCATGAAAACCCTAGGAAGAACTAGCCGGCATGAGGGGCAACAGCACCAACAGCGCCCCAAACAGAAAGCCCGACAGGTTCAAAGTGGAAAGCCACACGGACGCCACAAAAAAAAAAAAAAACAACAATGAGAAGAATCCCTAAACCCTGAACCCAGGAAGCCTCACACCCTTCATTCTTGGCCCGTAACTAAGCGCTTTCTCTTCCGCGATATAAAGCTTCTGATTGTGACTTCACGCGGAAACTGGTCGTAGCCCCAACACACCCTATGCCCGAACCACGAAATCTCCAAAACCCTCGAACTCTAAACCCTGAAGACCTAGAAGCCTAACTTCTAACCCTCAAACCCTAACCCTAACCCCTAAACCGAAAACCCTCCTCAAACCCTAACCCCTAAACCCTAAACCCCTAAACCCTAAACCCTAAAACCTAAACCCCAAACCCTAAACCCCTAAACCCTAATCCAGGAGCCAAGGCACATGTGGAGCCAGGCCTTCACTGTGCGACCACCCATCCAGCAGTCCACCCCTGCCCGAAGTTCGCCGTACTTGATCTTCCTTGGCTTACAGTAGAAGCCAGAAAGTTGGAACATCAATATCCCCATGCCCTTAAGGTAAAGTATACGGGATCCTAGCACCAATCCTCCTAAACCTATGTTCCAACTTTCTGCGGTTCACTTTAAGGTTTACGGTTTAGGGCTTCGAGCTTCGAAAAGGAGAAAGTCAAAGGTTGAGGTCTTGGGTTTGGGCGTTTGGGATTTAGGGCTCAGAGACCCTAAACCTCAAACTCTAAGCCCTAAACCCCAAACCCTAAACCCCAAAACCCAAACCCCTAAAAACTAAACCCAACAGAGATTAGCTCAGAGAGAAGAATGAAAGTGCTCACTCTTACCAGGCCCATGCCCCACGCCCTTGCCCCCTTGCCCTTCAGCATCTTTAGGCCCTGGGGTATATGGGCTTAGGGTTTAGGGTATGAGCTTTAGGACTTAGAGTATGAGCTTGAGCGTTTAGGGCTTAGGGCTTGGGGTTTGGGGTTTGGGATTTAGGGTTCAGCGAGATCCGAATCCCTACACCCAACCTGAGCGCTGCAGGTCAGGGGTCTAGGTTGGGAACTGGTTTAGGGCGTAGCGTTGCCCCCATACAGGAACGGTCCATAATCGTGGTATTGCTAAGGGCCCATATATTTACATTATGAATATTATTGATCTGTTACTGAGTGGGGTCAGTATCCAGTTTCTAGGCATCATTCAGGGATCACACTAAACCCTAAGCCACCAAATCCTAAACCCTACTCCCCGAGACTCCAAAACCCTTTGATCAAGGAAAACAGCGTAAACTAGAATAGGAACCCCAATATGGCTTAAGGAATATTCCATATTTACAGGGTTTTGGAGCCTCTGGGCACCGCAAACGCCAAAACGTATTGAAGCTGAAGTTTGTGGGCTTAGGTTTTCGCGGCTGGTAGGGGCTTGCAGCTCAGAGGTTTAGGGGAGATTGGGTTTTAGGGATCTAGGAATTCGGTCTGAGGGCAACTGAGAGAATATCGATAGCGGTCCGACCAAAGAGTCGTAGCAACCGAAACACCTATAAGAGAGTTTCCGAAAATTAGGGGTACCTTATTTTTGGAGTTCTTATTATAATCAAGATCCTACTATTAGGGTACGATATTAGGGTCCCCTGTTCTCGGAAACTCCCATAAAAACAATCTAGACTACAAGTACGGTAGATGACTACAGTGCTAAGAAAGAGTCAGCCGAATCCTCGGAGTTCGTAAGCAAGCGTAATGAACATGACAGCTGCAGAATCGCAAGCGGTACAACGGCCATCGTCCTAGTGCAAAAACACGACATTCAGAGATTACAAAAAGTAGTAGACATGCGGTTCCGGGGTTCAGGGTCTTGCGGTACTATACTATACTCCAGTATACTATGCTACACTATGCCATACAAAACCAGTCCATGCCACAACATAAACTACACCACACTCTACTGTACTACACGACCCTTTCATGACACAGGCTCTTCTGGCACTTCTTGCACGAAGACTTGTCGCTCTTGGCTCTCTCCACGTGCACCCTCTTGACACTGACCATGGCGCGTGTGCGAAAAGCGGCCTAAGAAGGCTCTTCGGGGGCAAGTGCTTGAGGCGAAAATCTGCAACGAAGGCTGCCAAGCATGACAGCAAAAGTCTCATGCTAAAAGCCCTAAACGTCATACCTTGATGCGTTGTGCCTTGCTATGTCACACCCTCTATCGATCTATCTATCTATCTACGTATCTACCTATCTATCTATCTGACTGGCTATCTATCTATCTGCCTATCCACCTACATATGTATGTGTAAATATTATATTACATTATAAATATATATATATATACACATGTACACATGTATGGGTATGCGGTACTTGTGTGTAGCTACATAATGTGTATATATTGCATTGTACATTTTACATACATACAGATAGATACAAATGCATGTGTTTGCAGATGTTGTTTGACATATATATGTATATATATATATATATGTATATGTATATATATGTATGTATATATATATATACACATTCATACATATATATATATATATATATATATATGCATGTAACAGTTGGCTTCTACGCGCATCAAAGCCCCTGTTACGAGCGACCCTCATGCGACCCACTAGGAGCGCTCCCCAAAACCCGCGGCGAGGTTTGGGGTTTGGGGTTTAGGGTTTAGGGTTTGGGGTTTAGGGTTTAGGGTTTGGGGTTTGGGGTTTAGGGTTTAGAGTTCACGGTGAGAGCATTGCAAACCCTTACGCTTGAGCCCAACACCACCAGCTGAAGAGGGAACCCAACACTCTGCAAAGTACTTTCCCACAATCTCAGTCCTCTAGGGTGTGCGGCTAAGGGTTTACAGTAGAAGCCAGAAAGTTGGAACATAATTGTCCTCATACCCTTAAGGTAAAGTATAAGGGATCCTAGCACAAATCCTCCTAAAGCCATGTTCCAACTTTCTGGCTTCTACTGTAAGGGGTTGGGGTTACTGATTTGGCTTTCAGGGGTTTAGGGTGCGGGTGCGGGATTCATAACCTCGTTTAGCCAGAAGATTTTGGGAGCCCGAAGCTGGGAGATTTCGGATCCAAAACCCCTAAACCCTAAACCCCTAAACCCCTAAACCCCTAAACCCTAAACCCTAAACCCCTAAACCCTAAACCCCTAAACCCTAAACCCTAAACCCTAAACCCCTAAACCCTAAACCCTAAACCCCTAAACCCTAAACCCTAAACCCTAAACCCTAAACCCCTAAACCCTAAACCCTAAACCCTGAGGGCGACGAAGGATCTTATTGGGGTCCCAGGCTTTCGGGGTTTGGGGTGTAGAGAGACCTTGAGGGCCTTTGTTAGGGTTCCTTTTTAAAGGGGTCTTTAAGGGTTACTATAAGGGATCTATAAGGGTACTATAAGGGTACTATAAGGGTTTGGGGGGTTTAATGTAGGAACCTGATTAAGAAACCTTGGGGGCCTTTATTCGGGTTCCTTTTTACGGGTTCCTTTTTAAAGGGGTCTTTAAGGGGTACTATAAGGGATCTATAAAGGTACTATAATAATGTAGGAACCTGACTAAGAAACCTTGGGTCTTTAATTATTCGGGTTCTTTATATGAATCCTATAATATATAGGGGTTATAGGCCCAGGGTTTCTTAATCAGGTTCCTACATTATTGTATGGGATGGGTATTGAAGTCCCAGCAGGCTGTTCCAAAGCGTTTGGTCTTAAGGTGGGGTTTTGGGTTTAGGGGTATTTTGGGCCAGGGCCACCATGCTCCGATACTAAACAGTTGATGTCGAATCTGCGCCTCGTCTTCAGCCGACATGACATTCCAAGAGCTGAGGTTTACGGTTTCGGACTATTTTTCGGGTGGCCATTTGGCTTGGAGTCTGGCATTCAAGGCTTAGGGTTTGGATTTCAGGCTTCTTGAAGTTGTGGAAAGAGTACGATGGCTTTGCGACCGCAACCATTGCTAGCAGTTGCTGCAGTTGCTCTGCATACACGTTCTTGTTGGTGCGTGTTGATCTATTCATCTACCCACCTGCCTATGCAGCATTTGTCTAAGTATCCATGCACACACTGTGAGGTTCGACCACTCGGCTCATATCACCCTCGTGTCTCTGCCACGGCTGCAGTGTCATGTCCACCTACATCTGCACCCACCATGCATGGGCTTGTGCCGCTCCATGAGGCTATTCGGTGCCTTGAGGTCGGGAGCGAGAATTCTTTAGTCGAGGGTTCGGGTGTGGGGCTGAGGCGTTGGGGTACATTCGAGACTTCAGGGTTTGAGGCTACGGCTTCTCATGCGGTTGAATTCACACATGCCAGGCAACCTCTAGCCTGAACCCTCCCTGAACGCCATTGTGGAATCCCACACTCTTCATGCCACAATGTACCCGAAACACCGAAACTCTCCGACTTCTCGGCCCCTGAGTGGCTAGGGCGGGGGAAGCTCTCCAGTGATGCTTTTTGTGTTCAGGGGTGCATCATGGTGAGAGATGTGGGGTTGGCATCTTGGTGATGACAGTGTTGGTCATGATGAGTGGTAGTGGTAGGTGGTAGGTGGCAGGTGGCAGGTGGCAGGTGGCAGGTGGCAGGTGGCNGTGGGGGCGGTGCGCGGTGGGCGGTGGCGCTTGGTGGTGGTGGTAGTCGTACTCGCTACGTCTACCAAACCCTGTCTAAAGCATGTCAAAGCCCTACCTCACCGTGCGCCGCGCCTGTTTTTCGCCGCTACGCTACACTGAGCTCTGAACAATCATGGAGAAAAGTCCAATGCCTAAGCTTGTAACGTGTAGTGAATCCAAGGTTTAGGGTTCAGGGTTCCCGTAGGGAAACAAGATCCAGAACAATTCGCAATCATAATGCTCAGCATCCTGCGAAGAAGAAGAGGAAAGTATACTCCCCCAGAAACCAGGCGCAGTTTGGGGGAATGGGCCCTAAAATCTAAACTCCTAAACTCTATAGACCCTGCCCTACCCTAACCCCACATAACCTGCCTGCTTAGTGATCCTTACGATGATTTCCTTGTACAAGTCCTTGAAAAGGGTCCAGGAGAGCCCAGAACAAGTTTGGTGCCCAGACCTTCCAAGATCCCGCAATTAAGGAACACACCTTAAAAGTAGGTATATGTAGAAGGATCCCTACTCTTTATAGGTATTTTCTTAATTCAAGGATTTTGGAAGGTCTGGGAAGTTTGGTGGAAGGGGCCCATCATCTCGACTGGGCGGTGAATTGCGTTGTCGTCTTGACAAAGAGTGCACTGAGCGGAATCCAGGCGGCTGAATGCCGAGCTCTCTAGTTTGCACGGTTGCTTTCAAACGAGGGAGGGTTTCAGGTTTAGGGCCCCGGGAGGATCTAGCAAGTAGAACCCAAAAGTTGGGACCCGATACAACTCAGGGTTACTTTTTCGGAACCCCCCGTAAGGCCGTAAGGGATCTACTTTTCGGATCCTCCCCGAGTTCTGGGATACGGGAAGAGCCTCATCAATCTAGAGACAAACGAGAGGTCTCGTTAGACGGATGGCAGGCTGCTGCTAAGGTAAAGCTTCATATGCTATAGGGCAATAGGGTGTATGGAAAACCAACCCAGATCTACGAACCCGAACTCTCAGAATCAATGTGGAATTGACTGGGTAGCCATCTAGAGTGTTACCACCTAGAGAGTTGCAGTAGTAAACCCTCAGTTGAAACCTGAAATCCTAGACCCTGATTATTACACCCGGAAGCCGAAAACTCAAAGCCCTGAACCCTATAATCTCGGGGCCTTAACAAGGAACCCCCAAAATGGTATAGGTAATTATTAAGGCCCCGATATTACCATAACACAGCAGCTTGCAGATCCACCAGAAGCTCCCCTCTAAGCGAAGCTCCTGCAATAGAGAGCGTTTAGGATTTAGGGTTTAGGGGTGTTGGGTTTAGGGTTTCGGGGTTTAGGGCTTAGTTTAGGAGCTTAGGGTTCAGGGGCTAAGCCCTGCATGCAGGACCCGGCTTCCGCGCATGCTAAGCTGAATTCGCTGTGCGGGTTGGTCCAAACCAGGGTTCTACCCGCAGGGTAGGGGACACTTGGTTCTTGTTAAAGTGTTTAGGGTTTCGGGTTAAAGATATCATAAAGGAAACCATGTATTATTTACTATGCATCCCTATTTTGGTATCTTAGACCAACGAAATCCTTAGCAAGAACGCAGTAGAGGGTTGACCGGTGTTCCGGCTTTGTTGACGAGCCGCCCTAAACCCTAAACCCCTAAACCCCTAAACCCTAAACCCTAAACCCTAAACCCTATGCTTTGGGTTGAGGGTTGTGGAGCCACTGAGTAGAACCCAAAGTTAAGAACAACCGCGCCTTCGAAGGACATGGGTAGTCGTCTCAATTAAGGTCCCTTCTAAGGTCCTCGCTATAAGGGTGCCGTAGATTTTTTTTGGAACCTAAAAGGGACCCTAATATAGAGAGCTAGCCATATGCAGACGTGCAAGTGGCTCGTAAGGAAATTTAAAAGTACAGTCGCCCAAACAAAGGCCCTGGCCACTGCCATGCCAAACTTGAGTCTGGGGGTCGTAGTTCGCAGTATAAGCCTCAACATAGAAACTTTGGGGACCCTACAGATAGCTCTTGGTAGGTTCAGGTACCTACCGACCCTAAACCCTAAACCCAAAACCCATAAACCCCGGACCAAGCCACATGAGCCTTCAAGTGCGCAGGAGGACTTGCTCCTCTCACTTGTGGGCCAATCTCTCCTTACATCACAGACGAAAAAGTCCTAGGGTTTCGGGTTTAGGGGTTAAGGCCTTACAGTAGGGTAAGTTGTAAACTCCTACAAAAACCACATGAAACCCTTAATCAAACCTTAAAGACCCTTACACAAATCAAAAAAAACTCGTAAGGATCAGTCGTAAGGCTTGTTAAGGCTGTGGGTTGTATTTAGGGTTTTGGGTTGTTGGTGTTCCTCAGGCGTCAGTGCTAAGTTTATTGATGCAAGTTTCGGGATTCGGGTTTCTTAAGGGTTGGCATTAGGGTTCTTGGGATGGAGTTGAGAAACCACTGACTATCTACGTCCTGAAACCCTACAGCCCTGGATCCTAAACCTTCAACTTCCACTGTTCTTGAACAAAGTCCTTCACTGTTAGCCTCCCCAACCCCCTTTCTAACCTCCTTCCTTCTGTAGTGCAGGATTCAGGGTGTAGAGCTCGCGGGATCCTTTCTGTAAGGACCTGTCATGTGGACTCTACAAGAAACACCGATAAAGCCCATAGCAATCCTCAAGGCCCTGGCTTAGTCATTGAGGCCTCTGCATTGACTTCGCAGGCTTGGTTTTAGGGCCGTAGGTTTGAGGGGCGCAGGTTTGAGGGGTTCAGGTTTAGGATCCACTATGGGCTCCTTCCACCCTAAAGATCCCTATTAGGACCCTATCAAGGGTAGATTAAGGTACCCTTAAGGTCTAATAGCCCATAGTGGATTGAGGGTGGTAGGTGTGACGGTTGCAGGTTCGAGCGTTCAAGATTAGGGTTGAAGGCTTTCGGAGGGGCGCAGTTTTGAGGGCAACTCCTTACTTGGAGGTTCATGGGTAGTTATAGTGGGGTTCTATGCCAGGTAACTATACTTATAACCCTCATTAGGGCACTCATAACCCCACCTATAACTACCCTAAACCCTAAACCCTAAAACCCTAAAAACCTAAACCCTAAATCCCTATAGAACCCTTTAAAGGGACTTCAAGTAGGGTTCGAAGCTTCAGGTTCTCAGGTTTGGAGCTCGAGGTCTCAGAGAACTCTAGCTCAGGAGCTCCTACGAAATGCAAGGGAGAGACTAGGACTCCGAGGATCACCCTCCTACTTGTCGGGTATCATGGGGAACCAAAGCTTAACCTTTTTCCTAATATAAGGATTATATATATGATTATACTACCCCAAAAGGTTAAAGGTTACCTACTCTACTACTAGGCCCGAGAGCCCCGCTGGTTCTTTTGCAGTTGCTTCTCCGCCGAATTCGCACTAAAACCTGCCTGGTTTTGCGGGAGGAGTGCAAGGACAGATTCTCGTGTTCACCGGATCTACCACACGTCTAAGTCTAGGGTTGAGGGTTTAGGGTTTAGGGTTTAGGGTTTAGGGTTTAGTAGAGCATTGTTCAAACAAGTTTGAGAACCTGCCGTACCCGGAAAACAAGGAAGCACAAAGGCTGCTCTTCTGTCGTCCTCCCATACAGCATTGCACCATTGGCCGATTCAGTTGCGAACACCACACTTCCAAAACCTTACATGATGATGTGGATCCCTGGACGGTAATAAACCTGAGAAAACCTCATGTTAGGGCCTATAATGCGGACGCTGATTGACCAGGGTCTACGTTCTTGATCCTGAACTTCCAGAACACTGAACCCTCAAACACCCCCAAATGTCCCACGTCCTCTTCGGGATCCTCATGTAGGGATCCGGCTATTCAGGATTTATCTATCTGTATCTCTATCTACACCTATATATCAACACCGGTATCAATATCTATATCTATAGCAGTCCCAGTATCCATATCAATATCTATGTCCATATCTGTGCATACATATATATATATATATCCATCCGTCCACCTATCTATCTATCTATCCATTGCGCCCCCTTGTTTCAAGAGTCCGTGGGATAAGGATCCTCCTATTGAGAGTACACTACCTAGAGGCTTCGATTTTGTGTCAGGGAGCCCTGGGGAACACTTCTACTATTAGGGTTTAGGGTATAGGGTTTAAGGGTTTAAGGGTTTAAGGGTTTAAGGGTTTAAGGGCTTAAGGGTCTGAGGGTTTAAGGGTTTAGGGTTTAAGGGTTTTAAGGTTTAGGGTTTAAGGGTTTAGGGTTTAGGGTTTAACTAAGACCTTCCAAAATCCCCCAAGTAAGATTGAGGGATTTTGGAAGGTCTGGGTAGGCCCCGTACACTACGCCCTAAAGCCTCCACACCCTAAACCCTATAAACCCTAAACCCATTGAGGTCCTGCTTTGCCCGGACCCAAAGATGCTGCTGACTTGGAACAGAAGATGGCAGCTTCATCAGAGGCGGTGTCCCCCAAACCAGCAGAATCCGAAGTACCGGAAGTCAAAGTTTTGAGGGCCAGGGGGTTTGAGGCGGTTTTGGGGTTTTGGGCTTTGCTGTAGAGTTGAAGGTTTGGCGGTTTGGTGTTTAGGGTTTAGGGTTTAAGGCTTAGCGTTTTGGGGTCAATGGTTCAAGGTCGGGCGGCTCAGGGTTTCGGGTTTTGGATTGCAAGGGAACAAGGCCAAAACCCGAAAGCCTAGACCCCAAAACTGACCAAACCCCATCACTGAATAAACTCTATATCCTAAACTCTACCGCGCTAAAGCCCTAAAGCCCTAAACTGCATCCCAGACCCCAAACCCCCTGTAGGAGCCTTGGCAACGAAAATGGTGTCTTGGGCTTCGGGTTGAGGGTTTAGGGGTTTAGGGGCTTTGGGGTTTTGGGGTTTAGGGCTTAGGGGCTGCACCGGGGAAACCCGACGGGCCAAACCCATGATGCCAATTACCGAGGCCCATTGTCGGGTCTATGGTTTCGGGTTGAGGGTTGAGGGTGGAGCCCTTGCAGGAACTCTTAAAAGAACCTTCGAAATATGAGATTCCCGGCAGATCCCAGACCTTCCAAAATCCCTGAATCAAGAAACAGCAGGGTCCCTACTAAGAACTAAGGTGTATGTCTTAATTGAAGGATTTTGAAGGGTCATCCACTGAAAGTTACCAAGGCGCCTTTTAGCCTAAACACGAAACCCTAAACCGTAAAAACCCTAAACCCTAGCCCTAAACCTTGTAGTAGCGGTTTGGGATTGATGTGTTGAAAGATTTTGCGCTTTGCCTGGGAAACTTGCAGGAAGTGGTGAACCTCAGAAGCCTGAATATGTGGGTTTAGGGTTTAGGGTTTCGGGTTTCAGGGCGTAGGGCTTACCGTAAGGTTCGGGGGTGTAGGGTTTGGGGTCGAGGGTTTGGGGGACACCGAAATGTCTCGGAAGCACCACTCTTGGGGCATTCCTGAGTGACGGCCTGTGATGACGCTCATCGGCAGCAAGAAGAACCAATGCTGCAGGGGTTTGTCAGGACCCCCAAGTGCCCCTGAAGAGGCTCTGACATTTCTCATTAAGAGAGTTCAGGGTTTGAGGGGTTTAAGAAAAAAAGAACTGGATGTGGAAGAGGATCCGCACTAGGAACTAGAAGAAGACGAGTGAGCCCTTAAAGCCCTGAACTCTAAACCCTGAATCCAACAACCCTAAACCACGAAGGACAGAAAGGGTCGTCATCACAAGCCCGATGCTACAGAACCACGGGAATGGGCCGGTCGGCCCCTTTCTCTTGAAAAAGGTCTGCGAATGCTGGAACCAGCCGGCTCCGCTTGGAGGTTCGCGTGGCTTCCCGGGTTCATTATTTGGGTTTGAAAAGGCTACATAACCCTACTTGGAGCTTCATGGGTAGTTACAAGTAGGGTTATAAGTCCCCTAATAAGGGACCCAATTATAAGTACCCATGGACCTCCAAGTAGACTTTAGACTCAAAAGGGTCTGACATATTGAGGCGTTGGTTGAGTCTGGGTGACGCCGGGCCCTGGGTGGGGGTTCTAAAGGCAACGGGTCTAATGTAGGAACCTGATTAAGGGGCCTTTACTAGGGTTCTATAAGGGTTCCTTTAAAGGGTACTATAAGGGTACTATAAGGGTTTTGGGTGGTTTAATGTAGGAACCTGATTAAGAAACCTTGGGGGCCTTTATTAGGGTTCCTTTCAAGGGGTCTTTAAGGGTTACTATAAGGGATCTATAAGGGTACTGTAATGGTGTGGGAACCTGATTAAGATGGGCCTTTAACAGGGTTCCTTATATGAATCGTGCTATTTTGGGGGTATAGGCCTAGGGTTTCTTAATCAGGTTCCTACATTATAAAGCCCCACGCTGGTTTTGCTCTAGGTCTCATTTATTGGAGCTTTTGCTGAGCCTGGGTGAATCTGGGGCTTACTGTAGGATCTAAAGACAAGGCGGACATAAGCCCAAGCCACTCGCGCGTTGTCAGCTTCGGGCTTATACGTCGAGAACTTTTAAGTTTGTTATGTTCGTTCTGCCGTGGCCTGAAGCCCACTTTGCAACGTCACATGAACCCTCAAGCAGCAACAGCGCAAGAAGCACCCGCCGCCGGAAGTGCCAACTCAGGGCTACTCAAAACTACTACCACTACCACAGCCCCGGACAAAGAATTAGGGCGAAGCCGCCGTCGGGGAGCTTCAGAAAACAAGGGGCCCACGTAGAGAGAACCTTAAATAA
This sequence comes from Symbiodinium sp. clade A Y106, assembly GCA_003297005.1. Classification (NCBI taxonomy): domain Eukaryota; class Dinophyceae; order Suessiales; family Symbiodiniaceae; genus Symbiodinium; species Symbiodinium sp. clade A. The sequence continues at coordinate 15,156 of BGNK01005140.1, read as the reverse complement.
TGGATCCGGTTTAGGGTGTAGGGATGGATCTACATTAGAAGGAGTTTTCAAAAAGAACCCCCCCTGTTCGAAGAAGCCCGCGTATGTCAGAGGCGGCAAGGCCAGAACAAGGCTTGGAACAGCCCTTCGATCAGCCCTATGCGATGGAGCAGGAAGCTGGCTGACATAGATGAGGGCATCAGCGGAAAATTGTAGCCACATCTACGCCTGTGAGATTTCTGGCCCTTCACCTCCTGCAATTACCCTTATTGATTCCACGATTGTTATGATTAGTACGGTTATATGCATATCTATATAATCATTACTTTCTTTAATCATGAGCAATAAAATCTCAACAGGTATTGAGAAGACAGAGCTTCCTATCGGCCAAGCTCGTGTGACTGCTGGCTTGGAAAGCACGAGAGAACTGCACAAGTTGGTCGAGGTGCTGTCCTCAAAGCACTAAAACTGCAGGTCCACATGCATTTGCCCAGTAGCAAACGTCTACAGTCTGCCGAAGGCTATCTTCGGACATTCCTGCTGAATCTAAACCCCAAGTCACCCTAAGTGGCAAGGCCCCTGTGCTGAAGCCCTAAACCCCTAACACCTACAGCAATAAACCCTTAGCACCTAAATCCCGAAACCTCTAATGACCCTCTGTGGCGAGCCCTCATCGTCATCGGTGTCTTGATCTTGATTGACCTGGCTGCTCCGGTACTTTCGGGGTTGACGATGTTTTGCATTTCAAGAATTGTGGGGTAGGACAAGGGGGTTCATGGTGGGGTTCTGGATTTTAGGGCTTTGTCGGCCCTTTATAGTGCTTTTTTGCGGGGGCGCGGGGGGAGGGGGGGAGGGGTGCGGTTGTGATGAGGCTCTGTACGTAAAGGATCGCGGGATTTAGCAAGCAAGGTTATAAGTACCCTAATTGGATTAGATAACAGTATAGCTACCTTACTTATAACCCTACTTGCTAGGCCCCCCCCCCCCTAATCCTTTAAGTAGGGTTTGGGGTTTGGCACGCTGAGGGGCCGGGGCATTGAGTTTACAGCTTAGGTTCGGGCTCAGAGCTTTTCTACCTGACTTGGGGTGCAGGGTTTAGGGTTTAAAGTTTAAGGTTTAGGGTGCAGGGTTTAGGGTTTAAAGTTTAGGGTTTAGGGTACAAGGTTTACATTAGGGTTTAAAGTTTAGGGTTTAGGGTTTAGGGTTAGAGTCTGAGAGTTTAGTGCAGGGTACAGCGTAGGGTTACAGGCATGTTCCCCCAAAGCCCAAATTCCGCAAAACCCTAACCCCCAACTGCCTAACTCCTAACCCCAAACCCTAAACCCCTGAACCCCCAAACACAAACCCTGAAATCCAAACCCTGAAGCCCAAACCCTAAACCCTAAACCCTGAAATCCAAATCCTAACTAAACCCGAGGCCTGCAACAGTAGGATAGTAGGGTTTAGGGTTTAGGGTTTAGGGTTTAGGATGGATCTTGACATTTCATTGCTTAAGGGGACTTCGGAACTCCCTGCTGCCCCGTGTTCTTATGCTTATGTGACCTTTTCGGCCACGAAGCACATATCGGTAGTTGTCAAAATTAGGGTCCCTGTTTGGGTACCCTAAATATTAGGTGCCGTATTATAATAAGGAGCCAAAAAGGGACCATAATTTTGACAACCACCCACATAGACAATCTCTTTGATTTTGAATCGTGCCGTAGTCTTGCCGTCTTTCATTCTTGTCTTTGCCCGAACCTCTACACACCTTAGCACCAAAAGCTCCCACACGCTAAATCCTAAAACCAAAGCGAGCCCTCAACCGCCAAACCCTTACCTCGCAAACCCCCAAACCTACAGTGGATCCCAGAAAGTTGGAACATGGCTTTAGGAGGATTAGTGCTGGGATCCCCTATACCTTACCTTAAGGGCATGAGGATATTGATGTTCCAACTTTCTGGCTTCTGCTTTNCTACAGTGGATCCCAGAAAGTTGGAACATGGCTTTAGGAGGATTAGTGCTGGGATCCCCTATACCTTACCTTAAGGGCATGAGGATATTGATGTTCCAACTTTCTGGCTTCTGCTTTAAAGCCCTAACACCAAACCTGCCTGGCCTCCCACTTCTCCGGGGGATCTTTCCTCAGAGCTCGCGGATCGGAGACCGGCGAAAAGAGGGTTCAACACATGGGCCGTTACGGTTGATGGTCAAAATCCTGCATTACCTTAAGGACCCTAAACTATGGGAATTAGGGTATATTCCTTACTATGGGTAATGCAGGATTTTGTCCATCAACCGTATGACCAGAAATAGGGAGCCCTAAGGAAGAAGAACAATTGTGATGATTCAGGCTTCTTCATCAGGGATTTAAGGCTTGGGGTCCGAGAACTTCGTTAGGATTTCGGGCTCAGGGCTCGTGTAGATTAGGGTTTAGGATCCAGGCCAAATCCTGGAGTCTGAGGGATCTGGGAGTTTCCAAAGGGGCACCTTATTTTGGGGTTCTTATAATAAGGATCCTACTATTTCGGGTACTATATTAGGGTCCCCTATTTTCGGAAACTCCCATCTGGGATAGGGTTCTGCGGCTACAGCTCACACACTCGGTGGAACATGTAGCCTTGACACTACTTCCCCGGCAAACTCCCGACAAAGATCTGCTGGAAAACCCTTACTACGAGAACTCGCACGAATCTAGATATAGAACTATCCTCGACAAGAGAAACCCCGACCCCCAACTTTGAACGAGCTTCGGGCTTTTATGGGGGTAGTGCTTTAAGCTTTAGATTGAGGATTTAGGGTTTTTGGGCTTATAGGGTTCAGGAGTTAGAGTTTTAAGGTTGAGGGTCTAGACTTTTCGGGGTTCACAAGTTTTGGGGGACTGGGGTTCAGGGCTTAGGGGTTGACGTCTTTCGAGTTCAACTTTGAGAGCCACAGTCTCATGTCGAGCTCAACGATGTAGACAAGGGCGAAAGCATTCAAGACCTGGGTTCTTGTTGAGGTATTGACTTTGGGCTCAGGTGGTTTAGGGCTTAGGGTTAAGGGTACTAATAATTAAGGAGCATATGTAGTGTTTAGGCGGCTTAAGGTTTAGGGTTTAAAGTTGCCATACTAAGGAAACCGTGCCATTTACTATAGATTCCTATCAGTATCATGGTAACTTAAACTAGGTTCCTCAACTTATAGGAACCCTATAGATCCCTTAAAGGAGCCCCTTATGGTACCCTTAACCCTACACCCCCAAAACTAGGTTCCTTAACAAGAGCCCAGCAACAAAATCCACAAGACTGCCACGGCAAAGCCACAGGGGCAGCGTGTAGACAAGAATGGCCTGGGACTTCACAGGAAGCAAGTGTTCAGGGTTTGGGGTTTGGGGTTTAGGGTGTAGGGTTTAGGGTTCAGGGCCTGAAACCCAGAATCAAAATGTGCAACCCTGAACCCCTCAACCCCCGAAACTCTAAGCGACCGCACGCTAAAGCCTAAACACACGCAGCCTAAGACCTACAACACGAAACCCTCAACCCCATAAAGTAGCCCTTATTATTGAACCCCTACTAGACCCGTTATGGGAGCCCTAAACCCAATGAAGTTTCAACTGTTGGCTCCAGCAGTTCAGGCTTTAATTAGGGTTTAAGGGTTAGGCTTAAGGGATTAGGGTTTAGGGATTAGGGTTTGGGGTTTAGGGTTCAGGGTTTAAGGTTTAGGCTTAAGGTTTAGGGGAACCCGTAGCGACTGATAGAGCCCTCACAGGGACTTTACAGAACCCCTTCTCGACCGTTTAAAGGATTTGTAGAGCCCTTCTAGAACCCTCAAAGGAACCCCCCAAGCTTAGGGTCCAGGTCTGCAAGGCTCTGACGGCCAATGTCGGCCAAGCAGCTCTATAGAGACCATTGGAGATATAAGACATGAAGAAGCGAGATTTGATCTCCCACATGCCTGAAGCAGCAGCGATACTAGATGCCGTAGGAGAATAGGATTTAGGTACAGGGCTGGAAAGCACATACAAACTCACAAACTGACTACGCCCACCGCTTGAAACCCTCACCTGTTTGATCTTGCTACTGCGATGTTGCTATTCACTGCTACTACCGCTCCTCCTCCTCCTCCTCCTGCTCCTGCTCCTGCTCCTCTGCTCCTTCCTCCTACTCCTCCTCCTCCACCTCCCTCCTCCTGCTCCTCCTGCTCATGCTACGACCACCACCGCCACCATCACGACCACGACGATGAGTACCTACGCACAACTGCGCTATTTCAGCTGTGCACCATTACAGCACTACACCAGTACACTAAAACTACTACTACTCCTCTCACTTCTGCCTGCACTACTATTACCCCTACTACTCACGACGACGACTGATACTGTTGCTCCTGCTCCTGCTCCTGCTACTACTGCTGCCGCTGCTGCTGCTGCTGCCTGCTGCTCCTGCGGCTGCCGCTGCGGCTGCGGCGCACCGGCACCTATCCCTACGGCTACGACTACGACTCTGACTCCGACTGCTGCGACCGCGACTGCTACTCCCACCCCGACTCCGACTGCGACTGCAGCTGTGACGAAGACTACGACTGCTACTTGCATCATCGTCATCATGTATACTACCAACACTCAAACAATTCTTAATGCTCACGCTTCTCGTGGTACTACTATTTCCTCGCTACGACTTGCCAAGAATCTTCATTTTTCGTGATTCAGTGCTGGCCATACTCTGCCCCAGCCCCGCCAGGTCTTAGTGGGGTAGTAGCGCTTCATCAGGCTTCTGCATACATGTTAGCGTTTGGGGTGTGGCATATTTGCAAAACCATAAATGCCGAGAAAAGGTGCCCCACGGATCACGGGCACGCGCGCGTTGACCGTCATCTTGCCGTTGTCCAAGTCTCATCCTAGTCACTGAGCCATCGCATGCCTGGATGCTTCTCTGAAGTTTGGGTTGTTCAAAGAAAGGCGTCCAGATGCGTCTAGGGTTTCGGGATGTTTAGGGTATTCGAGCTGAAAGGCTTTACCCCTTTGGGTTCAGGGTTTGGGGTTGTACGCTTTCGGAGTTTAGGGGTTTGCTGTCTGGTTCTTAGTAGGACTACCATAGGGGACCTTAAGGCACGATCATAGGGGATCCATTCCCCCAGCCCTAAACCCTACACCCTAAGGGCTTCAGACTACGATGGGAACAGAAAGCCACTCCCAAACCCAGCGGAGCCGCCAAGATGTGCAGGCTCCACATCTTCGAGTTGCTCCTTAGTGTTTAGGGCTTAGTGTTTAGGGCTTAGGGTTTAGTGTTTAGTGTTTAGGGCTTAGTGTTTAGGGCTTAGGGTTTAGTGTTTAGTGTTTAGGGTTTAGTGTTTAGGGCATCGGGTTTAGTGATTAGGGCTTAGTGTTTCGGGTTTTGGGCCGTTTTGGGCTTAGGGTTGTGCAAAAATTTAGGTTTTAGGGCTTGTGCCGGCCAAAACACCGGGCCATAGGCCCTGGACTCTAAAGTGGAACTCGAGAGCCCGCTGCACCCCTGGACCCTAAACCCCGAACCCCGGCCCCGACAATCCCATGCTGTACAGTGAATCCCAGAAAGTTGGAACATGGATTTAGGATGAATCGTGCTGGGATTCCTTACACTTTGCAAGAAGGACATGAGGATAATGATGTTCCAACTTTCTGGCTTCTACTGTAGGGGTTCGAATAATTGCAAAGATCTCCTTATTCTTACCTAGGTGTGGCTTTTAAAGAAAAATATTAGGAAAATAAGATCCTCTTAGGCCCAATAAGGGAAAATCTAAAATGTCCCAAAGCCCTACCTAGTTACAGAACTCTTATGAGAGAACCCTTCTAAAAATCCTGCAAAGGAACCTTATTCCAATTGCTGATTGCCCTGAACCCTGAACCCTAATCGCGTACTCCTTGCAAGCCACAGCTCGGAGTGGTCATGCAACAGGCCCAGCGCATCCAGCGAACGATGGGCTTGTGCAGCCTTTGTCACTCTGAGGTCTCTGAGCGTTTAGGGGTATAGGGTTTAGGCGCAGGGTCTAGGGCTTGTTATAGGGTTTACTAGGCCTATAGGGCTAACGGATTTAGGTTTCGGGGTGTTGCGCCTAATGTTGACCCCTGATTAACAAACTCTTACGATAGGGTTTGGTTTAATCCTTATGAGAAACGCCAAGGAACCACATTTGCAAGTATGAAGGCCTCCATACTATACTTTTTGAGATTCTGCTTAAGAAACCTCCCACTATGGCCACTATGGGGCACAAGCAGAGGGCTTCCCTCATGACAGGGGCCTCAGCAACCAGCAACAGTATCCACTCATCATCGTGCCCAGGGTTTAGGGTTTAGATTCCATGGTCAGCTCTAAACCCTACCTAAACCCTAAACCCCGAAACCCTAAACCCTAAACCCGAAGCTCGGGGCGCCTTCTTCGCGGTTCCTGGGCCTGGGCCACAATTCCGCATCCCATCTGGCTGCACACGGACTTGCCTCGGTCGTCGGGGCTTTGGGGTTTAAGGAGTCCTTGAAGGATCCGTCAAGTTTTGAAAGGGTTCACAGAATTTAGGGTCTAGGGCTTTGAGTTTATGTAGATCTGTTCGATTTCGGATCTGGATGTTCAATCTTCATAGAGCAACCTTTTCCGAAAATGTGCCGAGTCGCTCGCATCCCACATGGCCTTCCGGGCAGCATCGAAGGCCTTGCGAACGGCTTTCCTGTCTTGGCGGATCTCTTCTTGCACTGTGCGGTCATCGAGGGTGATTCTGACCTGAACCAACAACGATCCCAGCCACAGCCTGAGTTGAGCCGTTCTTTGCAAGCCCACTAAACTATAAGAACCCGAAGAGTTTAAAGGTTAGGTGTTGGGGATCTAAGTTCTTTGCAAGCCCAGTAAAAACACACAACGCCTGCTCTTTGTTCTTTCTGTAGAAGATACTGTACTACCCCAAAGATGATGTCAAGAACGGACCAGAAACCCCGTCTTCTTAGGATTCATTTCCAGGGGTTGCATGACGATGCCAAGGTAGATGACCATGAGGAGGCTCACCAGCAAAAAGACGCACAAGCAACCTGCGAGGTGGCACTCCTGAGCTGGATTGGGTTTAGGGTTTAGGGTTTAGGGTTTAGGGTTTAGGGTTTTAGGGTTTTAAGGTTCGGGGTTTAGAGGTTAAGGGTTTAAGGTTGAGGGTTTAGGGTTTTAGGGTTTGGGGGCTTAGGGGTTTAGGGTTTAGGGCGCGTAGAGGTTCTTTCAGGGTCTTACTTGGGTTCCATGAGGGTGTCTTTAAGGGGGGCTAGGGTGTAGTGTGCAATCCTGCAGTGCTTTCAGCAGCCTAAACTAGAGCAATTATGAAATATTCGCTGATAAGGCAACTGCAGGATTTTGTCGCCGAGGCAACAGTACCTGAACCCTCCACCAGATACACGTGCCACACGGAGTTGAAAACTCGAAGAGCACCCGAGGTTCCGGGTCTTGGTATCTGCATCTTGCTTCCGCTGGGACCTGGCAACAGAAAGACAAGTTCAAACTTTATCCTAAACCCGAAAACCCGAAACCTTAAACCCTAAACCCCAAACCCTAAACCACAAACCCTAAACCCCAAACCCTTTGCAACTGGAACTTGGTGGCCCGGAGCTGTTAGAGTTGAAACCTGGCCTGGCCTACGATGGTGGTCATTGAAATTTCGCTCCGCTTCAATAGAAAATTGCAGGCCCATGGTAAGCCTGTTAGTACCGATATTGGGAGAACGTTGTGGCAATACCAGGAGGCTAGTGTTAGTCGTGTGTGTGTGTGCTATTGACATTGATATAGCTGCTTTGTAGTCTCTCTCACTACCACCAACGTCATTTCTTGTCGTGCTCTTTTTGTAGTGGTATTACAAAATTCCCTAAATCCTAAACATCCTTGAAACCCTAGTATGGGGACCTCAATAAATAGAATAGGGTATGGGGGCTCACATACTATAATCAATAAGGAACCCCCAAAATAGTATTGGTAATTATTTAGGCGCCTATATTGAACCCTAAACTTCCAAGCAAGGCAGATCTCCTTGAAACCCTCAACCCTAAACCGGGCATGACAACAGCGAGCGATCGAATTGAAAGTTGTTTTCTCACAGCAAGCGAAATCTTTGACATGTCGTGTCTTAGAAGCTGCAACTTGTTATGCTCTGCATGACACTGTGCTGTTGCNAAGTTGTTTTCTCACAGCAAGCGAAATCTTTGACATGTCGTGTCTTAGAAGCTGCAACTTGTTATGCTCTGCATGACACTGTGCTGTTGCAAGCTTGACACCACTAGGCTCTCTGGCCTGTTCGCTTGGGCCTCGAAGGCCAGCTTGATGCACAACAGGTGCCGCCACCACAGGTCCTAAACACATGCCTGGCTGAGGAGCTTTCAACACTCCTCCTTGGTCATCCTATTGTAGGATGACCACGCTTTCCATTCTTTGACAAGCCAGGCTAATACATCGACTGTCCGCTGTGTTTTTGGCACAAATTACAGAACATTAGCTTCCGGGGCTTGTGAACATTACGTAAGCCCCAACAGCTGCACACGGTGTGAAAATGGTCTCCATTCGATGACACGTACACAGGACCAGGATGCCACTGCGGCACCATGACTTCACGGACTTCAACCTGTCCCCTCGGGAGAGGGCTGGGGTCAGTTTGGATTCCAACCTCCACACTGACATGCCGGTTGACAGCGCTTCGAGCGCGTCTTACAGCAGTCGATGATGACGATCTTGATGATGTAGGCATCCTCGTAGGCGCTTCCTCCATCGGTCCGGTTGGTGTGGCATGTCCATGAGCATCGATCTCAGCCAATCGTGATGCTAGTTCACGCTGAACGGTCTCCTGCAATCTTCGATGGCGCCTTGATGACCGACTCTCCCCATCATCCCCACAGCAACGATCCCAGACATACCAACATGCTTCCCAAAGGCCCACCAGTGCCATCCCAGCCACTGCCAGAGAGGCATAGAGCTCAGAGGAACCTTCCAAAGCCAGGGGCTCAATGCTAGCAGCTCGGGCTGTTTGAACCATCATACAGAGAACCATCATCCGAATCATAGCCAGCTTAGAGACCTCGGTCACCAAGTCCACAAATCCCCAAAATCCCCAAATGCCAACCAGTTCTTCCAAACGTTGACGGGGAAACGACTTTGTGAGCGCAGCGAAATGCACTGCACATCCTTCTGCAGTTGAGCAATCACCGCAGCAATACTCTTGCCCATCACAAGACCCTCCGTAGCTGCCAACAGCTCACATTCTGCTGTGCTCAAACACACAAACGGTTGACGAGCCGAGCGCCAGCAAATCGGTGCTCCCAACCAAACCGCAACCAATCCAGAGTGGCTCTTTGATCCCTCAGGAGCAAACAAACTGTCCGTGTACACCGCAAAAGTCCTCGGTGGTAGGGTTCAAGCTCAAAGCCAAATGCTTAGTCCGTTGTAAGTAGGATCGTAATCGTGCCGCGATTCTGAAGCAGCTCGGTGCCGCCCTCGTCAACAACGAACCCATTGCAGACACAACGAAGCTGATATCTCGTCGGCTCCTCTGTGCGATCCAAAGGAGTTCGCCACAAGCCCGCTGGGCCTGCTTCACATCATCAGCGGCGCCCACTTCTTCCCCTTCACATGCCTCAAACGTGACCCATTCCTTCGGTGACTGGATGGGGGATAACTCGGTCTCCGCGGTGCCGTGGTGACGCAAGATCTCCTCAATGTAGGGCCGCTGGCGCAGGTAAATCGCCGAGAACTTCTCATTAGTGGATATCTCACAACCCAGAAATCTGACCTCATGTTCAAATGACAACACATCCAACTCAGAGGTCTTCCACTTCTTGGCACTTTTGGTAGCTCGGGCCGTCACAAGCCATAGCAGACCTGCCATGAGGATATCGTCCACATATAGCAACACCGATCCTTCTGGTGCTTGATCACAGGGTGCACCTACTTCCTACACCACCCAAAGATTAGGTTCCGCACGGCCTTGCTTCAGGGACCAAGTCCTACCTTCAGACTCCACCTCCAGACCGGCAATGTAATCGTCACGGTACGATGCCCAAAGTTTGGGTGATTGGCGTAAACCGTACATGCCATGCGTCAGCAGCCACCTTTCAGTGAGTGGGCTGCGCCAAACCTAACTGGATCAAAGCCGTAGGTGGCCTGATGATGTAGATCACCGCTCCAGGTCCACGGGGAAGAGGAGTGAGCATAAAAGCGCCGGTGATGTCGGTGATGGCTGACCGCCACCGCCGCTTAGCCACATATGTGAGGGCGCATCGCAGACTCTCTGCAGCCGCCCCACCAGCGTACAGCTCGTTCTGGTCCTCTGCCGCGTAGTTGCCGCAGCACACTCTGCGAGCCTTCCTTTTGCAGAAGGTAGATTCTTCGTCCCCAGCCATCTCGGTTGCCGGGGGTTTCACCGTATACACCAGCTTGGAAGGCAACTCTTGCGCCACAAACTTCTTTTTCACCTCAGACACATCAGCTGTGGTCACACGCTCAAATCCCCGCTCCAAAAACCCAACTCCTCGTAAATCGAGGGACACCACTTGTCGATCACCGCCAGCGCCTCATGGGGACTCACATTGTAAGTATGCCTCAGGGGGACCTTCGTGCCCATGGCATTCTTGATGATGTCTTCAATCCCCTCCACATACTCAGGCTCCATCTTCGCAACGCGAGGAGAATCATACAATCCAAGCAAAGCCCAGTACTCAACATTCTTCTCCATGTCAGCCTGGCACTCGAAAGTGAGAGCAGATAGTTCAACACCTGATCATCCGAGCTACAGACCAGACAGAACCAAACATCCCCTGCTCCATCATCATCAAATAGCTCTTCAAAAAGTTTCATTCACCAGCAGCAGCAACTTCCACCTCATCAGCTGCACCACGAGCTCCGCTCAACGATGTAGTCGATGGCAAGGTCATTGCTTTCAGCACCGGTCTGGTTTCCAGTGCACTGCAATCTGGATCTTCATCATCATCACGAACCTGAGCCAAAGGGAAGTCGAGGGTGGCAAGGTACTTTTGGTCACTCGCACTCAACTTGTAGGCTCCCTGAGGGGTGTAGGCTGACAGGAACCATTTCGTGGTCCCCTCGTTCACATAGGCATGGGGAACAAGCGGATCAAACACCGCCGGTCTTTTGGTGACATTCACCAAACATCCATCATATGACTGCCCATCAGCATCCACATACTGATAGTCCTGGGCATTGGCTCCACCCACCGCCCGCCTTTCCATGTCCCGGTCCTCAACCCACAGACCCTCTAGGGACTCGGTCTTCAACTCCAACACATAGTTGTAGGTGTTCCCCTCATTGTGGCTGTCCTTGTGCTTAGGAACCTGGTCAGCCGACTGAATTGCGAGGGTGGTCCATGATGCCTTCATCTCCGGCCATGTAGTAGCTGAAGTAGCGGGTCACCCACGGTAGATCACGTTCTGGAGCCCGAGGAACCTTAAGATTCCCACATGTCCCGGCGAACAAAGCCAGCAGTCGCGCACAATGTTTTTCACCAAATCTGTTGTTCCGGTACATCTGCTCCGCAACAGCCTCGACATACTGAACCTCGCCAGCACGAAGGTACTTCATTGATCCCTCTTGATTTTCCAGACTATCATCACAAAGAGGTACATCATACAGCAACTCTTTTGCGAGGCAGAACCCATCCATTTGAAAACCCCGGGAGTCTTTGATCTCATTCTCCGCACGGGCGGTGGCACAGCAGGTGGTGGCAGAGGAGGTTCCGCTCCAGGTGGTTCTTCTCTTGGCTCTGGCTCAACGATCACCGCCGGAGCTACCTCGTCCAACGGAGGTGGCTCCCTCGTCGTGTCTTTGAGGATGACGTGTCCGCCACGGATATCCGTAGACGGACCCGCATAGCGGCCACGTGTCCAAAGCGGAGCAAAGTCTTCAACTGCACCTGTTTTGTATCGCTTTCACGTACACTCTTGTGCCAAACGCAACAGGTAGCGATGGCAAAACACCAAGCTGATCGCATCGTTGCTGTGCCGCTGCGTATTGCACGGCTGTGGGCCAATGTTCCTTGGCCAATCCTGCCGCATCCAACAGCACTCTTGCCCGCCTTTTCAAGAACCTCGCATATTCGTCTTTGCCATCCGGACGCGCCGGCGCCCGTCATACTGAGAAACCGACACATCCGACAAGCCCATCTCCTCCAAGTACTCCATCACGTCCTTACATTGAGTCCCTCACCATTGCCCTCTCTGGTAGCCGAAGACAAAGCATGCAGCAAATGAACCTTACTCCGGTGGTGGTCAAGATGCTTTGCAGGAGCATCCTTCGCGACCACAGTACAGATCCTGCCTTCCAAGGCAGCCCATTGGATCACCTTCCAGACATCTTCGAAGTCGCTTTCCGACAACAGGGTGCTCATGTTCACATACACCGCGCGAAAGATGCTTCATGGCATCCCTTGGACGCTCCACCGCTGGTGAGTCCCAGCGCACAATCCAGGACCTTGCTCTCATCAGCTTCTTTCTCCCGCGACGATTGATGCGGAGAACCTTCATGAGGTCTCAGATCCCTTGCTTCGATCTTTGTGATCATCCGATCCTTGATCACATCCTTATAGTCGAAGACGCTGCCTTGTCAACTGCAGCACGTGCATCCAAAATACTGCCCGTCTTCACGTAGTTCTTGAGGTAGACCCACCAGCTGGCCTTCAACTCAGTGATGGCCTTGACTGAGGCCTGGATCGTCGCCTCCAACTGGGGAAGCTGCTGCTCTTCAAGCTGTTGAATCAGCCGATGTGCAACCTTTTCACTGATCTCACGACACCCATTCCTACCGAGAGCGGCAACACTTCACCTTCTGGGCCCACCAACTCACAAGAACTCGCCGTCCAGATCAGCCTGTAGCCCAGGCTTGTAATAACCTTTCCAAGCGGCACAATCACTTGGCTCATCTCATCAGTGCTCAGGAGGGTGCCGGAGTCATTCTGCTTCATCAACGCAACAGCATCTCCTGCAAGTTGGACACCCACACTCCTTGCATTGTTCCATTCACCTTGGTCCTGAGGATGCCGTATAGTGCGTGAGTTGCACCAGAGTCCAAAAGCGCACGCTTCGCAACCCGGTCATTCTCCACAGCGCCATAGCCACAGCACCCCAATGCCGCAATCACAGGCTTGAACACCGGGACAGTGCTATCCAGCACTCTGCACATCTTCGCCTGAATCTCACCCACATCGAAGTTCACCCTCCGGGTATATAGGCTCTGAAGTTGGCGATGTGCTTGACGTAGCTCCGGTATCGCTGGCCCCAACAGGGCCACCACGCTGACCCCCTTTGGATCCGCCGGAACCACCTCCTGGCGCCTTGCACTCTTTGGCTTTGTGGCCCTGACCTCCACAGTTGAGGCACTTCTTTGTCAAGCAAGTTCCAGGTGTAAGGATATTTGCACTCTTTTCCACGGCGACAGCCCTTCTCTGAAGCGAAAAATCGACATAGGTTGTTGGGTGGCTTTGGAGTGGAAGGTGTAGTTGAAGACTGCGGTGGCGTTGAGGTAGTAGTGGGTGTAGATACATGATCCGGTCCTGCACCCAAGGCCTTCAGGGTCGCAGGCTCATCTCCTCCTGGCTTGGTCATTGGTAGCTCCAAGCCTCGCACATTGTTCCGTCTCAGCCTGCAAGCTGCAAGTGTTGGCTGAAGGACGCGATCGATTGGGAGCTTGGGCAAACCTCCACCTGCAAAGTGCTCCTGATCAAGCTCACCCGAAACGCCAGCTCCCCACTTCCACGAGCCACTGCTCCCGTGATTCGGTCGAGGCCCCTTAAGAGGATGGAGGGATCAGGTTCGGTGATCCCTACGGAGACAGCCCGTCTCCTCCACAGGGTCCACTTGCGAAGAGCTTCCACTGCAGCGAGCGCCGTTTGGCACTCTTCGGGTTGTTCAAGCATCTTCAAGACAAGGCTCTTCTCCTGCAAATTCCCTGGTTGATACACAGAGTAGAGCTTGCGCAGCAGACCAAGGCTCGTGACTTCCCCGCTCGCAATGACCTCATCTCTGACCTGCTTCGGCACTGCACTCAACATCATCGCCGTGGCACGTCGTTCTACGCGTGCCCATTCAGCCTTGAGAGGTAGAGTTGGCCGAGGACGAAGTTGTAACCTGGCCAACGGTGAAGACGATGCAAACTGCTGGTACCATTGGAGAACATCATTCATGGTTGACTCCCACCAAGCCCCGCTCGTATCTGAAAGATCTTCCATCATAGGACCAATGTGGGTGATCCAGCTCAAAGGGTCTATGCTGCCGGTGCTCGGTCGGTACTCTGGGAGCTGAGGCAACTCGCTACTCCCGGGCTTCACGGTCTCAGGCCGTTCACTGCGGCTTGACTGGCTCTGCTGCAACAAAGCCTCAATGCCCTTAGCCAACGTAAGAAGAACGTTGCCATCTGGTGCTCCACCGACACGTGCTGCATCACCTGGTAGAGGAGGTGGTAGTGGAGGTTGTAGGTGAAGTTGCTGTAGTGAAGGTTATGGCGGAAGTTGTGGTGGAGGTGGAATTGCATGATCAGATCGGTATCCATTCCCTGCCCTGTCACACTGAGGCTGAACACTTGGTTCTTTGACACCACCACCCAGTCCGAACAAGCCCTGCAGAAACGACCTTGGACCTGATGTCTGCGATCTTGGACGACTAGGTGGCCTATTCTCAATAATATGACCAAGAGGAGGTAGATCTGCTGGAACTTCTGGCTGGATTCCAGCACCTTGTACACTTCTATCTACTTCTAGTACTGGACCAAGACCCCGAACGCGAGGCCCAGTGCTTCCATCATGTGCTCGAGGGTCCCGAACCGGTTCTGAATCACCAGGGGTACTAGGTCCTGCAGTGCCCTCGTGCTTGGAGGACCAAGAGGAGGTAGATCTGCTGGAACTTCTGGGGGGATTCCAGGACCTCCTTCATTTCCACGATGTTGCTCAGGAAGAGCACGTAGACGAAGAGCCTCAGGGCCCATAGTCATCCGGCTCTCCTGAGCCTCCAACTGCCCACGAAGACGTCTGGCCTCAGCGCGGGCCTCCTCAGTCCGCATCCTTTCCACATTCAGGCGCTGTATCTCCACTCCCAAGGCAACCTCCAGTTGTGGAGCAACCTCTGCCTGAACCGCTTCAGCTGTCGCTCCACCGCTACTCACCGAAGGCGCTCGTCCCTCTGCGGAAGTCCCCGGCCTTGCCATAGGTGAAGAAGACGATGACCCCGCA
>BGNK01005139.1:18521-40528 GCA_003297005.1 Symbiodinium sp. clade A Y106 | reverse complement strand
AAAACCTGACATGAATATGTAGCTTAAACAACATTTACATCGTAATAGAATGGCAAATACTTGTTTCGTCACTGCGATCGTAGCCATAGCAGTGCCGTCGTACACTATGACAAGTAGCACAAGTAATTAGTCTCCACACAACGTACCGCATGTATACATGTCGTAGCGACACGAGAATCACATAAAAAATCAATCAAAAAACCTTAAGAAAATGCTTCTTTGCTCGAGAAAAGCAGGCCNAACGTACCGCATGTATACATGTCGTAGCGACACGAGAATCACATAAAAAATCAATCAAAAAACCTTAAGAAAATGCTTCTTTGCTCGAGAAAAGCAGGCCTCCACGCCGACATACACTCTTAACCAAATATATAATAAGGATCCTATAAGGTAACCCCAAAAAGGAACTACAATGGAGACTACAGGTAACAATACTGCCAAGGCTTTACAGGTCGAGTTGTAGCGAGAAACCTTTCAAGTTGTCTGAAGAGTTCCCCTTACTTCAAGGTATTGTATTTGGGAGTTTCCGAAAATAGGGGACCCTAATATAGTGGCCCTAAATAGTAGGATCCTGATTATAAGGACCCCCAAAATAAGGTACCCCAATTTTCGGAAACTCCCACTTGGTCCCTCCCGACTTCTGGATTGCACCAGCCCTGAACCCTAAACATCGAGGAGAAAAAAAGGCCCCGCATCCCGTAAGCGCCCCCAAAACGACGAAATAGTTTATAGGTAGCAAGATGATTCTGTCTTTACGATTATTCCTTCTTATTCGTATAATATCTGTTGATATACGATACCCCCTTCCCCCAACCTGGTTCTATGTTTTGCGGCCCTTTTTAATAAGATGAGGGTCCCAGCAGAAGGAGTTCCCCGAAGAGATGCGCATGGCGTCGAAGAGCCTCAGCGATACTCCCAGGGGGCTGTCGTAAGGGTTGCTGCGAGGGTTCCGTTTAAGCTTCTTTAAAGGGGCTCCTTTTTTAGGGTTCCTTTAAGAGTCGTTTCTCAGAATCGGGCATACAAGCTCCAGGGGCATTGACAAAACATGACAAGCACTTCGCAACAGGGTGTGTCGGCCTTGACACTATGGCAGCCTTCTGCCCCATTGCAAACGAATTTCTGCCATGCAGGGAATGCACAGCGACACAGAGGTTACAAGCCTTACGGGTGATGCCGTCAAAGCAGCAGCCAAGCGAATGATGTCAGTAACAATCGTAATGCCATCGTTCTGAGAATGGCAGATTGAATTATGCATTTATATAGTCACTCCCGATGCAATCCCAGGAACAGCTTCATGTCCACGCCACTCTTTTTCGCAATCATCATGACCTACAGATGACAGAAAGCGCAATTCCCCTGAACCCGTGGAGCCATTAAGCCATGATTAACGGCGTAAGAAAATGCTGGGAACTCTTCGGATTGAAGAGTGTCCCTGGCAATCTCTCGGGTACCGTGACTGCACTACAACTACAACCTGCTACCCTTCGCCGGCGACACTGTTCTTGCAAATACTGCCGTCTCGTACATACATGCTGGACTGTGAATCCGTACATGCAACCTGGACCGTGAATCTAGGAGCCGAGATCCTGAAGGCAACGCGGAAGTCTCCACCGACTACTATGGACCTAAAGGGTCCACGTGTTCGGATCGAAGGTTTGGAGATCAAGGGGCTCAAGGCTTGTGTCCAGGGGGGGCGTGTTTTCGGCGATTCTCGTTTCGAAGAAGGTTTCAAGGTACCTATCGTCTCCATTCTAGTTCCTTTTTTTGGTTTAACCAAATATATAATAAGGATCCTATAAGGTAACCCCAAAAAGGAACTACAATGGAGACTGCAGGTAGTTTCAACGCCTTAGCCCACAACCTCCCAGCCTCACCCATAGCGCAGTCTTGGACAGCACACAGCATGTTCGTCAGAATCTTGACCACGGTCTCGTGGCCGAACTCGCCTTTCTTTCTGTCAGGCAAGGTGTGTGCTCGGGAGGATCCTGGTCGGGTTTAGGGTTGCGGTTTCCCCTAACCCCTAAACTCTAAATCCTAAACCCTAAATCCTAAACCCTAAACCCCTAAACCCCTAAACCCCTGAACCCCTAAAACCTAAACCCTACATGCTACACAGGCTTTAGAGTTGAGAGGGCTTAGGGTTCAGGTCCTAGGGCTTATGTAGGAAATAGAGAGCTTGTAGCCTGCTTTCATATTGGCTATAAGGCACTACTTCGATTATTGCTGAGGGCTTATAGGGTTTGGGGGCAAATTAGTTTCTTGTGATGCCTTTTTTGGGACTGATGCCGAGGACTGTTTCGGGGGCCAGTAAGGTCGAATAGAGTTTAGGGGCTTCCTCACAACCGGTTGTACAAGTTTTGTCAGTCTAGTATAAAACACACTACAAGCGTATTCGAAGTCTACAGGCAGCGGAAGTATTATGCAGAGTAACCCGTAAACAAGCCTGTTGAGAACTACGACGGAAACCTCCACCATGCAACCTAAACCCTTATTCTTAACCTAAACCCTAAAGCCTAAGTGCTTGGCACGACTGGTCCGAAAACCTAAACGCTCTTTCTTCAGGGCCCTACCCTGTTGAAAACCAATACAGAAACAAGAGCCCCGAAACCTGAAACCCTAAACCCCTGAACCCTCGTTCTTAACGTCCCTATAGCGCTAAACCCTGAACCCTCGCTCTTAAGGTCCCTACAGCGCTAAACCCTGAATCCTCGTTCTTACGGTCCCTATGTCAGAGAGCTACTAAATAAACCTTAGCCCCAAAACCTCCTCAACCCCTAAACCTTGAACCCGTCATTTTTAAAGTCCCTACCTGTAGTCTCCATTGTAGTTCCTTTTTGGGGTTACCTTATAGGATCCTTATTATATATTTGGTTAAACCAAAAAAGGAACTGCAATGGAGACTACAGGTATGTCAGAGAGCTATTTAATAGGAAACCTTAGCCTGAAAACCTGAGCCCTCGTTTCTGAAGGTCCCTATGTTAAGAGTCCCCAAAAGCACATACGCATAAGCATTTTATGGGGATATCCCTACCTTATTGGGCTTCATTATAAGGGGGTTTATATGGGATATCAGGGGGTTTAGGGTTTACCTAAACCCCCCAAAGTAGGTAAAATAGTAGCCCAATGCCTATTAAAAGGCTGTTATTCTACATACTTTGGGGGTCCAGCTATGTCAGAGAGCTTACATGGCAAAGTGGCCGCAGCGAATGATCCGTGGTGCCGACAAGGAGATCAGCGGTTTGACCTTGGGTTTGGGACTTAGGTCTTTTAGGGATTAGGCTAAGGGTTTAGGGCTTACGGTTTAGTTTAGGGCCTAGGATTGAAGGTTTAGAGCTTAGGGTTTACGGCGTATGGGGCTCATATAATTTCGGGCTTGTAGGGTTGATGGGTCTGGTAAAACAGAGCGTGCCATGTTTAAGAATCACCCTTCATCTTACCTAAGCCCCTGCAAGTATAGGTAAAATATCGGCCTATGAAATGCCATTGATCTACATACTGTTGGGGTCCAGGTATACATGTCTTGTGATATGCCAAGGAGGGGTATCGGCATCTCTGGGCTTCAAAGCCTCATCAGATCTGCATCCGAGACTTCGGACACTGCGAGCCCACCTCTGATCCTAACTCAAACATTCCTCTCAGGGGTCCTTTGCCTGGGTTTTGGATGGTAGATGGTCATGCAGATTAGTGTTAGAACAGTAAACGATTTTGAGATACTTGGACACCTGGGGCTGTTCATTGATTCATGCCGCGGAGATATCTTCATGGTGCTCCTGCCTTGCTACAAGATTTCCAAACTCCGGCACAAACAACGAATTGTACTTGCGGTGGCAGGTCCAGGCAGGGTTCGGCGGGGAAAGAAACGTGAACCCAAACCGTGCAAATCCTGACCTAAAACCTTGAATGTTGAAAGCCCAACCCCTTTCTCCTAAAACACCTGGACCCAAAATTCCTAGCCTCCCTATGGTGCCAACACAGAAGACCCTGAACCCCCCATGCCCTAACTCCAAGCTCCAAGCTCTTCAAGCCAAACTTTTGTTTTGAGCTCCTGTTTAATGCCTGCCATCCCCGGGTCTGACACACACTCAAGCCAAACTTTAGGCTTCGGGGGTTTGGGTTTCGGAACATATTTAAGGTGCATGGGGAAGATCTTTAAGGGCTCCTTTAAAGGATCTATAAGGGTTTCTTTAAGGGGATCTATAAGGGATCTTAATGGACTAGGTCGGCAACAGGACATGACTCTACTTCCTTGGGAAGCCCTGCTGCGGTCTTGGAATCTTGACCTTAGCATGGGATCTCACCCTCAGGCCCCAAATTGTTGATTGCCTGACATACCTACACCCCACAGCACTAAAGCCTGATGCCTGGCGAAACCCTGATGTAAAACCATCCATCAAGGTATCCGATCAGAATCTGGGTCAAACTAGGGAACATATCCGCCTTGAAAGTACTATCTGAACCCTAAATCCCCGGAGTCTTACACCGGCAAACCAACCTAAATCCCATATCTAGTCTAATCCCGATGCCCTAAACGCGATCCTGAACCCTAAACCATGAGGCGAAAGGTCGCGCTCAAAGAAGCTACTTTTGGGGGCCTTATAACAAACAGAATAGGGTTTTCGGCCCATTGTACTATACTTACATGTAATAAGGAACCCCCAAAATAATAGTGGTAAAAGTTAAGGCCCCTATACCATAGACCCTTATTGTAGATCCCCTATAGAACCTTTTACAGGGCGTACCATACTGTTAAAGAAACCCTATTTTATTTAAAATTTTGGTACCTATATTGTATTACAAAAAGGAGGCTCCTCTGGCTGGGAATACAGACCTCAATCGGCCAAGGGGCGCGCTGGAAGGTCTCCTCGTCTGCGCCGACCTCAACCAGGGTCACTACAGTTCGGGGCTGAACACGAAGAGCCAAATTAGGGTTCAGAGTTTGAACATTTTGGGGCAGTGAGGCTTGGCGTACATATTGGCACTTGAGGTTTGGCTTGGGGCATCGGCACGGGTTTATGACTCAAATGCGCTGAGTTCAAAATTGCTTCCTGACGCTCTGGATGTTTACCAGCAGCTCAGCTTAAGCCTCGAACTCAGAACCCCAAAAGGCCTTGACACACCAAACCCTAAACCCTAAACCTTAAACCCTAAACCCTAACCCCTTTGCACCTCACCTAAACAGCAAGCAATCAAAGACCCAGGTTGAAGGTTGCTGGAAGCCAAAATACCCACGCCACGGCCCAGGAACCAGAACTAGGAACGGTCACAAAAACTGAAGTAGACCATCGCAGCTCCATCCCCAAATGACCGAACTGTGGCCTGCTTTTAGCCCGTAACCAAGTTGACATTGAAATTCTACTGCCGGCGGAGCACCAGTGCTACCATCTTTCCCACTTTCCTGCATGGAGTGGGGCCAGGACACAGCACGTGCATGAGGCCGGAGGTTAACTGATGCCAGTAGTGATAACACTAGTGGTAGTGACAGAGGTCGATGCAGCAAGACTAGCAAACATGATGCTCAATTTTCGTAGTAGCCTTAGAGGGAATTGGAGCGTAGTTTTGGCTTGTTTGGGCGCTTCTCAACTTCCTCTCGACCTGGATCTCAATGCCTCTGTCGTCTGTTTGTAAAGCCTGTCTGTCTGTCTGTCTGTCCGTCTGTCGGTCTATGTATGTATGTCTTCTTTGGGGGGTGTGGTGAGCGGTGGGCACCCAGACTGCTGTTTGAAGAAACCGGGTGACAACAACAACAACAGGGGGGATGCTGACAACAACATTGGGAGCCAGCCCCCAACAGCTCGTACCCTGGACGCTTCACCCGAGCTCCTACTTCTTAAAGCCCCTAAACTCAATTCCTTTAGATCCCCAAACCCCCAAACCCGCATGCTGTTGCAATCTCAGCGTCAAGATCTGCATTCCACCCGTGACAGGTGCTGCCACAGCCTGCACAAACCACACCAGCTCGTGACACTGAGTTGAGGCTCAGCACCTGCACTTCGCTGATGGGGATGCTCCCTGAAATCGGCATCCTAAGCTCTGAACCCCCACGAACTCCTTAAATCTCTATGTACACCATCAGCTAGAGCCCGAATCGGGTCTAATCCCCGACTCCAAAGCTCAAGGAGGCAGCAACCAAAGCCCATGAAAGCGGGACCGGCACCAGTAACCCAAACCCGAACAGAAAGGGCGTTTTGGGGGCTTAGGCATTCTAAACCCCTCATGTAGACTCCCGACTGATAGAGCGCTCTCCCACAGTGCCCCTTTGGGCACCTCAAGTTCCCAAATCCCAAGCCCCAAACCTGTAATCAAAACTTGTTTCTGCAGTCTGTTGGTCCCCCAATTCGGGGGGGTTCTATAAACACTGTAAATCCGCAAGATACTCCTGAAAGCCACAAAACAAACTGAACCCCTTTCGAGAACGTGTACAAAAGCAGCACTAGATCCTAAACCCTAAACCCAAAACCCCCAAACCATAAACCCCAAAACCCTAAACCGCCAAACCACAAACCCCCTAAACCTTAAACCCAAAACCCCCAAACCTCTTCCCCTCCTGCCTTGGCCCCGCGCTTCTCCACCTCTGCTCGTATCTTCACCGTGTTCTCGAAGTCCTTGGCTCTCTCTTGGTAATATCTGCTCCTTTCTATTCGTATAACTGAATCTTACATATTCCATAATATATACTATAGATCGAACTAGATTATGCTTATTGTATATATATATATATATATATATATACACGCAAACAGATAGATCTCCAAAAACCTGTGGTATACTATGTTCTATTCTATTCTGCCGGGGTGTTGAGGGCGCAAGCCATCGGGCTTTAGGTCTAGGATTTATGGCTTGGGTGTCAGATTTTTTCCTTTAAGGGTTAGGGCTTTGGATTATATAGGGCTGCAGGCTGAGGATTTCGGGTTTAGGTTCTCCCAGAAAGAGGGCGTTGACGATTCGGATTGGAACTGTGTAAGAAGATTTTGTGACGGTGCTATTTCCGATGTCATGGTTTGGGGCTTTGCGGATGTATCTAGACGGTATTGATTTTTTACCCTAAACCCTAAACCCTAAACCGCGCTTAGTGGAGCTATAGCAAATGGGTTACTTCCGAGAAAAGGCTTTTGGGGTCCAGCCAGGGCTTAGGGCCTTCATGGGTTTCAGGGTTGATACTGTTGATGGACAAAATCCTGCATTACCCATTGTAAAGAATATACCATAATTCCCATTATAAGGAATATACCATAATTCCCATAGTTTAGAGTCCTTGAGGAGGTCATGCAGGATTTTGTCCATCAACAGTAGCTCCTTCTAACGTGGAGGTTTCAGGGTCAAGGACTTAACTTCGGACAATAGGCTTTCAATTTCAAGCTTAGGATTGAAAACCAGGGATGAGGGTTCAGGACAAGGCGTAAAGGATTCGTGCTGTATTTTGGCTCTCTCTCTCTCTCTCTCGCTCGCTCTCTCGCTCGCTGTCTCACTGTATCCATTCTCCGACAGGGCCCAGGAATTTCAGCTTGACTCTGCCTCTGTCCTTCTGTGTTGTTGAAGGCTTAGGCTTTAGGTCTGCATGTCCGGACAGCCCACTACCCCTTAATTGAGGAACTTATTTCCCTTACGTTGCACAGAGCTCTCGGTTTCAACTAACAATCTAACCTGGTCAAAAAACCCTATAAACCCCATAAGCCGTAAACTGTAAACCCTATACTTAACTTAATCCTAAGCCCTAAACTCTAAACTCCCTAAACTCTCTGGGTAGGCAATCAAGACTAAGAGAGCATCCGTCGTGGAGTGCTCGATCCAGACCGCGCCAGGCTTCAGTCCAGCAAGAATACCTGCAGTAATGTAGGAACCTGATTAAGAAACCTTGGGCCTTTATTAGGGTTGCTCATATGAATCCTACTATTTTGGGGTTATAGGCCCAGGGTTTCTTAATCAGGTTCCTGCAGTATTGTTCCTCGCATTCATTTCCGCTAAAACTACTGCTGCTAACTACTACTACTACTACGACGACGACGACGACTACTGCTGCTGCTGCTGCTACTACTACTCTAAACCTAGGATTAGCTACAGCTGTTGCTGATATTGCTATTACCACTACCACTGTTGTTCCTGTAGCATCAAGTCTTGAGCTAAACGAAGGGTTTCAATCTCTCAGTCAGTACAATGGCTTTTCATGCTTTCGATCAGGGATGTCGAGTCTTTTTGTTGGAGGCGGTGGTACCATAATGGTTCTTTCTGTCCGTACAGAAACTTTACCGGGTACAATTCCAGTCCACAATGTATCACTAGTATTGGCGTGTAGGAGCCAGCATAGGTCAGGTAGCTGTTAGGGTTTTAGGACTGTTCTGTGTGTGTGTGTGTCTGGCTCCACTTGCAAGGGTCACGAACTACCATTGCTTTTGCTGAGGCATTAAGAGTGCTTTGATTCATTCCGCTCTTGAGAATAAGAATTACCTGTAGCGCCAAACCCTGGAAAAACAATAGGTTACTAAATAAGATTAATCCATACTTACCGGGCATAACCACGAAAAAAGCAAGGTTTTGGAGTCATAGGTATGGATGTAGCTTCAGCCGGAGAGGTTCGGTAAAGTGGTCAGCTTGTTCACTGGCTCATAACCATAGTGATAATGATAACAATACTACTAACAACGACAATAATAACAATCACCATAACACTTAAAATAGTAAACATCATGGTCCATCTGCATACTTGCCTAGCAGGCTTCAGGTGAAACCGGCTCAATACAGGGGCCTGCAGGCCTGGTTTGGGTGTGTGTTGTGCAAGCATTACATTAAGGAACACCTAAGGACAATGTTGGTAATCAAGCATTACATTAAGGAACACCTAAGGACAATGTTGGTAATCGGTGGTTGTTCGGAATATGGAAAGTTGTCTGAATTAGGGTCCCTCTTTAGGCCCCCACAAAAAGATGGCACCCTTATAAAAAAAGGCCCTAAAAGGGACCTCAATAATTCAGACAGAGAACTTCCCATATTGTAGGTGCGGCTCAATCCAGTCCCAAACTCCCCTGGACCCTGCACTCTGTGTAGATCCCCGAAACCCCTGAACCCGAAGCCCTGGGATTATTTTGTCCATCTGGACCCACCTAACCGTAAGGACCTAAACCCAAAGCCCTACACCCAAAAGCAATAACACCCAAAAACCCAAGAAGAAGCCTGACAACAAACACACTAAAACCCTCAAGCCCTGAAGCTTTCAGCCCATCTGTGCGCAGCAAAGAGGCCATCCTCTTTGACTCGGTCTCCGTCGATTCCCATTGCTGCTGAGACATGCTCCTGGGCGGGAATGGGTCGCGTTTACCTCTGGATCGAATATAACTTGTAACCTACTATTCCGAGACCACATGATTCTGGGTCATGCTGTACTAGTTTGTAGGATTTGCTGCTGTAGGGATTGTTGGTTTTAGGGGTGGAGGTTTGGATTCGGGCTGTAGATCTCACGGCGAAAAAGCTGTTGGTCATGCTTCGGGGTTCCGGGCCTGGAGACGTTGCAGAGAGCTGAATACGATATCGGGGAATCTTGGGTCTAATTAGGTGGTTTCAGGGCTTGTGGGGCTTTCTTGGCTTTAGGTGCTATAAGGCTTAGGGTAAAGGCTACTGCTTTGTTGGTTCTTGTGATAAACCCTAGTGTGAAATTTAAAGGAACTCTGCAAGGCAAAGAGGTTTTGTGATCGTTTGGGGTTGAAATTACTCGGAACCCTAAACACGAAACGAACCCGAAACCCTAAAGGAACTCTAGGGGACAGCAACGGCGAAGAGCCCTACAACCCCAAACCCAAAAGAAACTACCCACAAAACCTTAGCCTGAAATCCCATACCCTCAATGAAATCTTAAACCCAGACCCAAATCCTTAAACCTTAAACCCGAAAGCCCCGAAATCTTAAACCCAGGCCCGAAACCCCAAACCTTAAACCCTCAGACTGGTCCTTACATAACTGCAGAACTACAAGGAACCCGAAACCCAAACCGAATCATAGAACCCTAAACCCTAACCCCCTAAACCCTAGGTATAAACGCGAAGAGAGTCCTAGGGACTCAACCCAAATGGAATCTACACCTAGGGAAATAAGGTATTCAAATCGCTCAAGGGAGGCTCGGGTCTTGGTAGTCCCGTGAGGATCACGTCGCCTTGTGTCGCTTTGTGTTTGAGGGGCGGGCCGGCGGAGAAAGGTTCCTTAAAGGGTTCTGCTGGGGCTTTACGGGGCTGTATGAAGCTCTATTGGGTTTTATAGGTTTTGTATGGACTTTGAAGAGTTTCGTTTTCATTAATACGCGTTTATAACGGTTTCAACAAGGGCTAGACACGCCGGCATCAGTGATGTGTTTAGCATGCGAGGGTTCGGGCCGGTAGGGTGATTTAGGGAATAGGGGCTAGCGATGGTTATGTAGGGTCTTCAGGGAATCGGGTTTTGTATAAGATTCGGGTTTGGGGCTTAGTTCAGGGGCCTAGTGACGGTGCGTTGGCTTTCTTTGTGGCGTTCAGCGTCGTAAAGGAAGTTGTTGCTGATTCGTGATTCGACTTGAGGGTCTGAAGCCTTGGGGGTTTGGGCTTCAGGGTTTAGGGATATGGGAGTTTCATAAAATAGGGGACCCTAATATAGTACCCTAAACAGTATGATCCTTATTATAAGGACCCCAAAGTAAGGTACCCCCAATTTTCGGAAACTCCCATATTGAGGAGCTTTAGGGTTTGCAGGGCTCCAGGATCAGGAGGATGAGAGGCACAGAAAGTACGTTAGGTGCTGTAGACTTCTTTCAAGCTTTGGGAGCCGGGGAACTTCATACGTCGCCTTAACCTGCAGGCCCAGGCTTCAGGACAGTCTACTTGTTAAGGCCACCGGGTCCACTGAAACTTCAGGGGTTCAGGATAATGAGGTTGAGGTTCAGGGCTGTAGGGCTGTCGGAGTTCTTCTTTGGGCTTTCGTTTAAGGGTGTAGGTAGGGATGAAGGGTTCGAGTTTGGTCTTCACGATGTTGATACCCAAAGGCTCCATGTACCTGTACAGCAGATACTTAAGCCTTAAAGGGGTCCCTATATAGGTACTTTAAGGCCTAAGTATATACTATATGGGTACATGGAGCCTTGGGGGTAATCATTCGAGCTCCAATATTACAGGTCCTCGACCTAGATGCGAAGTGCGTTTCTCTAAGCTGGGCGGCACTGCTCCGCCACGGCCTTGCAGGTGCCGGCCCACTGCGCCCCCGCATCCAACAAAGGCTTGGCGAAGGCTTCGCCCTTAACCTTTTCAGGGCTTCGAGGTTTTGGGTATTCAGGTCAAGGATTTAGGTTTTAGGATTTAGGGTCTCGGCGCTGTAAGGTGTGAGGTTCGGATTAACCGAATCGCTTGAATGTAGTTCACTTTCTTTTTGGTTTTTATGGCCTGACCATCGGACTTGGTTCTCCAAGGGCCTCCGATTCAGCTCGAGGAAGGATTGAAAGTCTGGGTGTTACTTTCAAGGTTAAAAAACAGGCCGTGGAAGCATAAGTATTAGGCTTCAGGATTTCCTTTCGTCAAGGCCTGGAATTAGGAATTATAGGGTCTAGGGCCGGCGATCTAGGATGCAACATTGATGGTTTAGGACTGTGGATTCGAAACTCAAGCCGGGGGGGGGGCGGGGGGGGCTGGGGTGACCACGAGCTTGAGATGGCTTTATAATGACGGTGCAACAAGGTCTTACACAAACGTTCCTAGAGCCCTAAACCCTAAACCCTAAACACAGTTAGCCCGTCCACCACACCGGGGGTTTTAGGGTACTCTGACTTTGGGATGTAAAACAAAGGTGAAAACTGCCTACTTTGCACTTCTTGGAACTTCAGGGTAGGATCGTCATCTGAAGCACATCATGAACGAGCCTAAATCCTATAGGCCGTTCAGCCATATCCGTAAATCCTACAGCCTTTTGAGGCTCATCGGAGGCACGTCGTGAACGATTGGGGCCAGTCCAGCACGCAACAAGTTCCCCACCACCTGCGGCACAGAGCAAGGGAGACTGTTGGGCTTCACTGAAGGTTTAGGGTTTAGTGTTTAGGGCAGAATCACCCAAGAGGGTACCCCTATACTGGTCTGAGACCAGAATGCAGAATTCAATCGCCAAGAGCCAAGAACCTACAAAGCCGCCTGCATCAAGCCTGGCGAAGTCTGAACTAGAAAAACCTTAAACCCAAGGTCTTACCCCAACAACCGAAACCGTAAAAGCCCCAAACCATACTCTGGAACCCACATACACAAAAGAATCAAACAAGAAAGCCAAAGCCCAGAACCCTGGCCAGGTGCCCCAAAAGCCCACTCCAAAGCATGAACCCCCCACCCAATCTCAACAACCCATTGGCACTCGGAACCGTAGAATTCCAACCACCAGAACCATAAACAAAAAACAACTTGAAACAACCACCGAACACCTACAAGCACGAACCAACCGCTGCATCAACAAAAACAACCTAAACACCCTAAAAGCCATAAGTTTTAAGCTCTGATCCCGACTTGAAGCCATTGAGCCGAGGTACGGCGGTTCCGAGCTGACCCAAGCCTATCCTAGCAAACAGGGGCGCTCTTAGATGGTATTCGCAGGTTCTTGATGTCTCTAAAGGTTTTATAGGGCTTTGTAGGTTTCTATGGGGCTACAGCCTGAATAATTCAAAAAGGGGTTCTGTGTAACTTTTGAAGGACTGTAAGGGTGTTGCTCTGACTATACTAGTCTACAAACGGGCTCTTTGCTAAAACTCCTGCAAGCATCTGCAGAGGCTCCTTACCCCAAGGCAAGAACCATAAACCTACAAGCCCTACAAAATTTCGGGCTCTGAGGGTTTGGGTTTGAGGGCTTTTGCCGGTGATGTTTAATGCTGTATGGATTGATTCACTGTCCTGCCAGATACTCGGGTGTGTAGAAGAAGAAGCCCGGCACCTCCCCAGACATACC
Source organism: Symbiodinium sp. clade A Y106 (assembly GCA_003297005.1). Classification (NCBI taxonomy): domain Eukaryota; class Dinophyceae; order Suessiales; family Symbiodiniaceae; genus Symbiodinium; species Symbiodinium sp. clade A. Next base: position 27,601 of record BGNK01005139.1, on the reverse strand, counting down.
TAAGCCCTATGCCCTATGAACCCCACAACCGGGTAAGATAGGGGCCTGAACAATTAGAATATGGTTTTGGGGCTCATGTTACTACAAGCATAATAAGGAACCCCCAAGATATTATTGGTAATTATTAGGCCCGTACGTTAGCAGCGGATCCAGGGAGGTGCCACCGAAACACCGAGGAAAAGTCGGCCAGCGGCCTCTCGACAGCATAGCCTCCAGCAGGAGGAAAGCTTGAAGTGCGAGACGCCAAATGATCTCTAAACCCTAAACCCTACACCTTGAACCCTAAATCCTAAACCCTAAACCCCTAATCCATTAAACCCTGCCCATCTCCTGCACTGCACTTAGCGGAGCTCCGCTGTTCACGATCTCGTCCATTGTGGGTAAGGGCAGGTGACCGAACCTGTCCCGCACCAAGATGGCCGTCGTGTACGAAGCCGGTGGCAAGACCGGCGCGTAGGGTTTAAACCTGATGTCTTCAGGTTGCCTCATTTAAGGCCTTACGGCTGCAGGGGCTCTTCCAACAAAGGTCTGTCGGATGCGGGTGCCCCCAGCTTTCCATCCGGCTCAGGGTTTGGGGGTCAGGGCTTGGGAGGGGGGCGGAAGTAGGCTTTCGTCACCTCTACTGCGAAAGGGAACCCGCACAACAGAACCCCTCTGAGCTGCAACTTTATACAACCCCTAGAAGCCCTAAACCCTAAAAAACAGAGAGTAACCTCGAGAAACCTGTTAAGCCCTAAACCCTAAATACTAGTAGTTAACTAACCTCAAGAGAGCCTGTTATCCGCCGGACACCAGAACCAGTACAGGAACCCCGCCACGAAGAGCACAACAAACAACCCCTCCAGAAGATCCCGTGTGCCTTCGGCAGGCAATCTCAACACACCTCAAACCTAAACCCAGCACGTACGATCTAGAAAAACTGAAACCCTAAACCCCTAAACCCCACACCCTAAACCCCTAAACCCTAAACCCCTAAACCCCACACTCTAAACCCTAACCCCTAAACCCCCAAACCCCCAAACCTCTAAACCCCAAACCCGAACCCCTACCCCTCAACCCGAAAAGCCCGACCCTCAAACCCAAGGCAAGCCCTAAGCCCAGGATCCTTGTCAACAAGCTCAGCACAAACAAACCTTACCTTAGGGTTTAGGGTTTAGGGTTTCGGGTTTGGGGTTTAGGGTTTAGGGTTTGGGTTTGGGGTTTGGGGTTTAGGGTTTGGGGTTTGGGGATTGGGATGACATCATGGTAGCACCATGTAGAGCCTCCGCATAGCCGTAAAGTGAACCGCCCCCAAGCCGCTAACCTCCAAACTGGGCAAGCTAAGCCGTAAATCTCAAACCCCTGAACCCCAAGCCCGTATAGACTCCTAAAACCCCATTCCATCCTAAACCCTGCTCCCGAAACCGCTAAACCTTAAAGGGCATGCAAGGCTCATGCCCACACGACCAGGCTTTGGCCAATCCTTCTCGGACTTTTTCGGAGTGGGGTACAGAGTTACAGTTCGGGCAGCTGCTTTAAAGGTCCTGGTAGGGTTGTTGCTTAGGAGTTTCCGAAAATGGGGGACCCTAATATGGTACCTTAGTATAAGGACCCCCAAAATAAGGTACCCCTAATGTGCGGATTAGTATAAGGACCCCAAAAATAAGGTACCCCTAATTTTCGGAAACTCCCACTTAGAGGGGTTCTATCAGGCTTAGAGTTTCGACTTCCAGGATTGGGTTTCGGGCTTGGAGGCCCAGGGTTTAGGGGTCCAGGGATCGGGCCGGGGGCCTTCGGCTTTGGGGTATCTGTTTGAAAGGGACGAAGTAGGGTTTAGGGTTTGGGGTGTCGGCTTTGGGGTATTTGTTTTAAAGGGACGAAGTAGGGTTTAGGGTTTGGGGTGTCGGCTTTGGGGTATCTGTTTTAAAGGGACGAAGTAGGGTTTAGGGTTTAGGGTACGGCCTCTACACCGTCTGCTCGGCGGGGGTTCCTTACGAGGTCTTCGCTTGCAGGGCTTATGTTAGGAGGTCCTTGTGTGGTGGATCTCCCAAGAACTTGACATATGTAGATTCATTGTCAACAGCCATGAATCCGAAGCGTGAATCGGTGGCTGACAGACTTTGGGCTGCAGGCCGCACTGCAACGATCTACATCGAATACCGTGTAAAACTTTGTCCAAAGGACCTCTGGGACTCAAAGGCTACGACTGCGAAGTTGTTCTGAGGCAATATAAACTGTCTGATTGACAAGCTCCGTTTATTCCTGCCGCAATCAGAACTGGCGAGGTGGGGTTATTCATCAGGGATCTGTACTGAGAGCGTCGGTAAGACGGTCATATAGTTGTCAACACTCCGGACCCAGACGTGGATCAGTCATTCTTTCAAAACTAGAACCTATAGGGATCAAAACCGCTAGAACCCAACAACCCTGGAGCAAAGCCGAAGCCCCCAATGTCCAAAACCAACAACCGACATCCAAAACCCTGAACACCAATGCGCCGATCTGCTTCCAGAGTGCTATGTGGGTCGTGGAAGATGCATGAAATCTCAGCAGCGGCCTCGCTGCAAAGCCTTTCACGACTCCCTGGGTCTTGGTATGGAATTGGGGAATTATAGTATAGTCCCTTATAGATCCCTTCTAGTAACGCTTATAGACCCCTTGAAAGGAACCCTGTTCAAATTATTAAGGCATGATGGATCCCTATGACAGTCCCTTAAGGTCCCTTATTGTAGCCATTGTAGCCCCTGTGACCCAATCCCCCCTTCCCGACCAAGAACCAGGGAGAAGATCTTCAGCTATGGCTTCTCATTTCGGAGGGATACTCAGGATTTCAAGGCGTGTCGGACTCTCTGAGTAGGCTTCCTGTACAAGGTTGAAGGGTTCCCGTTTGGGTTTGGGGTGTACTTCCGGCTTAGGTCGGGCATGTAAGTCTCCTGCTGGCACAACCTCCGGGGTCGGCTGTTCAGGCACAGACTTAGTGTGATATAAACCGGCCACGCTCGACAAGTCGGCCTCGGCCTTCAACACAAAAGTCCCTGCACACCGGGCCTTGAAATGCGGGCCTCGCAGGCTAGACAGAGTGCACGAGGCCGAGATGCATCTAGCCGTACAGCAGATGCACTACCCGGGCCTGAAAGAGAAGTCCTGCTATGGCGCAGTTTTGAAAACGCAAGGGTCTATGTCTGCTTATGTGTATGTATGTGCGTGTTATGTACAGAAAGATGTCCGGACTGGATATGACGGGTTCAAGAGTTTTGGGGTCTAGGGAAAATATCTATTTCTACAATAACTACACTCAAAGCTCCAAGAAGCTTCGCCGTGTTCTGTTCACTCCGCGACAAAACCACACGCTCATGGCTGAGTCCAAAAACGCAGGCCTAAATAAGTGTAGGAAGATAGTTTCAACATATGCAGAGCCCTATATTCACGGATTTCGTGCTCCGGGGGCTGTGGATATGCTGCTTCCATTTGTGGCTAAATGACATGTTGGCTTCAGGCATCATCCGGAGTATCATGACTTCTGCCCAACATCAACGAATTGGGCTGCGGTGTTTTGCAGACTATCTCTCGTGGTGCAAATCTTGAGCTCAGCCTTGACCCACATAGTTGGAAAAATCTATGTGAAATCACGCATCATCTGGCACTAAGTCCAAGACCGCGTGCACAGAAGTTGAGGCCAAAGTGGAACCAGGCAACTTAATAGTATGCATATATTCGTAGTTAATATGCACGTTAATGAAATGATTTACCTGTAGTCTCCATTGTAGTTCCTTTTTGGGGTTACCTTATAGGATCCTTATTATATATTTGGTTAAACCAAAAAAAGGAACTACAATGGAGACTATAGGTAGTTTGAATGGGTACAATCCCCTCAGGCAGAAACTGCTGGCCCTGCCTTCGAAACCCTTCCCATAGCCATGCAACAAGAACATGCACGACACAGCGACAAGGCCTCTTGATCCTTTTTGTATCATGACCAAAAAGGCTACCACGGGCGAAACCAATTGGAATTGCGAGCATGCCATGCAGAAGTGCTCAAACAACAACCTTGTCAAAAAGCCTGAACTCCGAAGCCTAAACCAAGTCCCCAAACGCTGCATTAACAACCCGTAAACCTAAACCCCAAAGCCTAAACCCTGAACTAAAAACCCTGGACGCAACCCTAAACCTAAACCCTAGCCTCCAAAACCCGAAACCCTCTCCCTCCAAACAAAACTACTGAGCACCGCCGAGAGCATGGCAGAGGCCCGCAAGTCGAAACGGTCTCCTGCTTTGGGTTTAGGGTTTAGGGTTGGGGTTGATAGGGTATAGAGTTTAGGGTGTTGGGGCTTTTCCTTGATCCGGACATCTGGATTTCCTTCAAGTCGCTCCAATAATACAGGGGCCTTAATAATTAGAATAGGGTTTTGGGGGCCATTATACTCTAGTTATAATCAGGAACCCCCCCCCAACAAATTTGTATAGGTAACTTTAAGGCCTCTATATTACCATCCTCTGAACCCGAGATTGGGTTCCTTGAACCAGGGACTGGACGGGTACAATAAGCCAAAATAGTATAGGTAACTATTAAGGCCCCTATAGCAAATTCATCCAGAAGGCCTTCGTCCCCAAGAGCAGGCTCTGGCGCTCTAGAGTCTGCCTGAACCCTAAAGAACCTAGCCTTTTGTAGGACTTTTTAGAGGGAAATCAGAGTAAGGAACCCTAAAAAAAGGTAGGTTCTTTAGGGTCTAGGTCCAGGTGTGGTTTAGGGTTCAGTTTGGGCTTAGGGCTTACAAGGTTTCAGGTTTAGGGACCATACTGCTTGGTTTGTCGCGTTTAGGGCGTCAGGACGCTTTCAGGTCTAGGGTTGCATGTTGGGGTTTAGGTGTGCTGTTTGGGTGAGACATGATGAGAGTAGGAAACTCTCAGGGCCTTTTCGGACACCTGTTCGGGGCAGTCGTCTAGGGATTTCGGTTGTGCGGCTTTAGGGCCCCAAAAAAGCACATAAGCAAAAAGAGGGATAGGGATATCCCATATAAACCCCCTTATAATGAAGCCCAATAAGGTAGGGATATCCCTATAAAATGTTTATGCTTGTGTGCTTTTTGGGTCCCTAAGGCTTGTAGGGTGCCAGGATCCCATGTCCTACCTCATGTAGGCTTGGGGCTTTACGGTTGAGGCCCAGAGCCCAATTTCAAACTGGAATTCCAAAACTCGAAATGGCACAACAGTGGGCTTTGTTCCCTATATTATATATATATACGTATATTGATATATTGACCCCAAACCCAAATCATCTACAGCCCGATTGCATCCACCCGCAATTCCGACAGTATTCCCTGGGGCTCCACCTAAAGAGTACGTTGCTAATCACATAACATGTAACCCAGTCACACACCAATTCATTTGAAGGTGTACATGTTACAAGGAGTGTCAAGGAATCTGAAAACCAAACAGCGCACAACTCGGCCCCTGAGCCGCCTCCATGCCGGCCATGTCGCGAGATACCAGGGCCAACCCTGCGGATGTAAGGATTTCCGGGTTTCGGGTTTGGGGTTTAGAGTTTACGGTTGAAGACAAATCGGGCCAGGGTGTGGGCTTAGGTTTTCGGGTTCAGACGACGAACGGACAAAGCGCAGAATGCAGCACGCGGCATTGCTGTGGAGCCGAGACGCCACCCTTGGAAATGTGCCACGAAGCATGCCGCGCTTCCGAATCTGCTCGCTTCAAACTCCGCGCTGAGAATCATTTCGCTCAAGCGCAGCCGAAACTTGAAATCCTGTATCGTAAAACCGTCCCAGTGCCAAAAACCAAACACCCTCCACCTCGCCAAAGCCTTCTGCACACAACGACGATCCCCAACAAAGACCAGCCCTAGTCATGGCATAGGGGACTGGGTGGCTAGCTGGTTTATGAAGTGTTACGTATCCTGCTGGAGTCGCCCCGTCTTGCAACGCCTGTAGAATACTGTAGAACCCCAGGAAATACCCAGCAAGACCCCTTATCTTCAGGGGGGGGCCAACAATACAGGCAGCTTCGGGGGCCTTCTTAGCTGGCGTTCCCTGCAAGGCAAGTACTTACCAGAGTCTTGGTCCATGTTCAGGAATTGCAACTTCAGTTACCGCAAGAAGGGGATCTAGTTGGTACAGAGTTCACGATTATGCCGTCTCTTACATCGACGAGCAGCCCGTAGCCAGGAACCTATAGTGTGCAAGTAGGGTCCAACATCAAAGGTACCATCCCGCACAAGAAACCCCAAGCCCCGAATGCCGCCAATTCCGAAACCCGAACCTGGAGCCCGCAAGCCGCTCTTCTCTGATGCTAAACACTAGACTACCCACCTGCCGCCCCAAACCCCACCGAACTGCAGCTTATCATCCCATAGTTGCAGGGTATAGGCCTAAAAGCAAGCGGTCCGTAGGTTGCTGCATCCAGAGGTAAGCCCCGATGCCAGTACAAGGAAACCAACAACTAAAATCTTTTCGAGATTGCTGCGCAAAGAAACCATAATCTGCAAATACTGAAGAAAAACCTAACTTACAAAGTTCCCGAGAGCCCTACAGCAAACCCCACAGCCACAGCCCTAACATCCTAAACCCTAAACCATAAACCCTAAGGCTTAAGCCCTAAACCGGTCTGTGCCCCCCCACGCAAGCATCGCCCAGTTTCGGCGGCTTCTCTGCAAAGAGCCCAAGCCAAGGCTCGCCTGTGATCGTCGGGCTTTTGGGGGGTGGTGGGAGGGCTTTAGAATTTCAAGGTCTAGGGGTTTAGGGTTTAGGGTTTAGGGGGTTGGGGGTGGGAGGGCTTTAGGATTTCAAGGTCTTGGGCCTTGGTTTTAGGGCTTGATCTTCTTGTGGCTCCGGGAAGAATTCCTGGCGGGTTCCTATCAGGGCTCTGCAAAGAAAGGTTCGGTAGGGCTTTCGGGGTTTGACCGTGTATGGTTGTACGTAAGTTGTAAGATTTAGGGCTGAGTTTATGGGTCGGGTTTGATCGTCGTGTTTGGTGTTTACAGGCGTTTATTTGTACAGGTGTGAGCATGCGATAGCTGTTTTGTGTGATGCTTTGTGTATGTGTCGTGGCCTTTGCATTCTGCTCATATGGGCTTTACCATCTGCGTTTTTTGGAATGTCTATGGTTCAACCTTATGATACCTCAGGGCAACCCTTATAGCCACCATTACAATACCGTACAGAAACCGCTGCAATACCTTATGGTTGAAGGTTTATCCGTTCAACAATTTGACTTGGAGGGAATGACAGCTTCAAGGGTTCAACAATGTTTGGGATTAGGGATTGCAGGGATTAAGCGACAATCCAGGAAATACCGGCGATTTGGATGAACTGCTGGATCAGCGGCTGCGGATCCCATACCGAGTTTTGTGGCTTCGGCTATGTGGTTGTGTCCGTGGACCGTTGATATCAGAATTGTTAGCGGGAGTCTACCTTAACTATATGACACGAACTCAAATACTGGACCACGAACGAACATGAAGTGAGCATGATATGGCCCAACGTAGGACTGCTTTGCATCATGTTGCAGCTTTCGACACACAGGGTCAGTCTCAGCCCAACTTCTCAAGGTTGTTCTGTAGCTTTGCTGGCCAAAGCGTCCTAGACTCTCCTAACCTAGACTTGAAGATGCCCTTTCTTCACACCCCGTTGACACTGGGGCTCCTTTTCTCACTATCGTACTCCGTATAAACCGCAAAATGTAATAATAAGCAGTCAGTGCATGCGAAACCCAAACGACTCAAGCCCCTGTTCACCCGCGTAGAACCCCACCAACCTAAACCCAGGTGTCCCGGCCCATAGCCACGGGAAGCACCGGTCAAGAGAACTACACGGGCGCACGGTGGAGCTGCGGCCTAGGCGGGGTTCAAAATTAATTAGTGTCGATATCCAAGTTAGAGGCTTCAGGTTTTCATGTTCGAAGCTTCGGGCGTCAACTCCTAAACTCTAAACACGAGAGCTGCTAACCAAAAAAACTTCGCAATGACTTCGAAAGCGACCCATCCCGTCTTTCAGATACTCTGATGATACTCTTGCAATGGTCATGGGCTGTGGCCGCTTCCGTAAGGGCCCTGCATGAATGTTGCACTGGAGTGCAAACGTCATTCTAGATTCGCTGGCATTACAGGCATGTAACCATGTATATAGCGCACACAACACAAACCTGATTTGTGTTTGTCTGAAGCATATTATATTTCTAGGCACACATCACGGGGCAGGAACCCCTCTCGTGAACGTACATAGCGCACATGATGTGCTGTGTTTCTAATTTATGACATCATATGTCATCTTGCAGTTTAGTTTTCAATCAATTTCAATGCGTACGGGGGTAGACTGCATACACAGGAAAGGCACGCGCATGCTTGAGGAATCGCGTCATGTCAAAGAGCAAGAGACAACAATGCCACACTGGCAATGTGCTGCACTGGCAGCTTTGCGGTCGAATGACAGCACGCCTTTGGCCTTCGACTGCCACTTCTTCCCTGATTGCACCGAACAGTGCTGTCCTTGCTACAAAACGTTGACCTCTGATTCAATACACCGCTTTGCCCAGAGACTGTAGCCGGAATAACATCATAGGGAACCCGAGCAGACAGTTGTTTGCAAACCACTGGCCTGCATTCCGGAACCACCCCGATGCTAATGCATTCTGTACAACTACCGAGAGCAGAACAACTAGTGACCCAATACCTGCCACTCCACCCAGCGCCGAGGATTTAAACACGGAGGGGTACGGCTTGCAGCTAATATGGCTTAGGTGCACTGGGGCGGGGACAGTCCGTCCAGCGATGCGTGCATATGTCCCGTCCCTAATGTATAGTAAACTCCCAACATTGGAAGGCAATCAACTAGAAAGATTCTGAAAATAGTGCTGGGGTCTGTGCAACTTTCAAGTCCCCTGCCTTACAAGCTTACTATAGCTTTTATTATAGCGCATCATAGTTTATTATAGCTTATTCGAGCTCATTACAGCTTACTGTAGACCATTATAGCCTATCCGCCGACCCCGCTGGGGCGGCGCCCAGAAGTTAGACTAGCTTCGGCGTCAGTTCCATGATACTCAACCCTACTCAACCCCATTCCGCCCCACGCAACCTTACCTCGGCCCCACGC